>JAACYP010025759.1:0-11316 GCA_011076525.1 Nettapus auritus
CCCCCCCCGCGGCCCGGCGGCGCCCGCCGCGGCCCCATCCCTCCGGCCCCTCCCCTCGGCGTGGGCGGCGCCCGCTGACTCAGCTCCCCCCTCCTCCAGCCAATCGCCTCCCGCGCCGCGCCGCGCGTCCCGCCCCCTCCCTCCGCCCTCCTCCAACCCGCTCCTCCCGCCCCCGGCGCGCCTTAAAGGAGCCGCCGCCCTTTTTTCGCACCGCGTGCTTTTTTTTTATTCCCCCAACGCCCCCCGCAGCCGCCGGCTCAGCGCCTCCTCCAGCGGCCGCAGCCCCGGACCTCGACGCCCGGCCAGGGCCCGCAGCAGGCGGCCGGCCTGGCTGGGCAGCGCGAAGGCCGGGGCGGCCCGCAGCACCGGGGGCACGGCGGCCACCGTGTCCTCCAGCCTCGCCACCACGTAGCGCCCGCCGCCCACCGCCAGCACCGGCACGGCGCAGGACAGCGCGGCCGCGAAGGCGTCGCACGGGGACGCCGCGGGGACGGAGGCGCCCGCAGCCCCCGGGGACCCCGGTGCGCGGCCGGCCGCCCCGTCCCAACGCCGTGCCGCCGCCTCGGCCGCCGGGGAGAGGAGGATGAGGATGGTGTCCCCGGCACGCAGCGCCCGCCGGTGCTGGGCGTGCAGCCAGGGCAGCGTGCCCCACGCCGCCGCCCCGCCGCCGCCGCCCGGCGCGGCCACCACGGCCATCCCCAGCGGGCGCAGGGCTGCCGACAGCGCGCAGGCCGCTCGCTCCGCCGCCGGCTCGGCCGCGTGCAGCAGGAGCATGCGGCGTCCCCGGAGAGGGGCTGCGGGAGAGCGTCAGTGATAACCCCACCGGGAGCCCGGATCCCAAAGGGGGGGACCCCTTCTGCTCACCTTCGGAGCCGTAGCCGGCCCTCAGGGACTTGAGCCAGCCTGCGGGGAGGGGAGGCGGTGAGGCGGAGGGCTGGGCGAGCACCCCGGGGGGTGCACTGCCCCACCGCGCTGGCGGCTCACCTTTCAGGTCCTCCTTCTTCAGCAGCAGCAGCAGCAGGATGCAGGCGGCGCACAGCAGCACCCCCATCCAGGCCAGCGCCCAGCGGGTGCGCAGGTCTGCGGGGCGGGGGGTCAGCACCCACCGAGGGGTCCCGACGCGCCGCCCCGCACCCCTGCCCTTCCCCTTACTCACATTTGTGCATGGGACAAGCCCACAGCGCGACCCCGCTGCTGTTATCAGGGCGCCAGAGCTGCGGGGACGGGGACACGTCACTCGCCGCCCGCTCCGTGCCCGCCGTGCCCCCCGTGCCCGCTGCCCGTACCGACCTGCACGCACTGCCCCGACGCCACGTCCTCCTGCAGCTGCTGCTCCAGCAGCCCCGGGCGGCCGGATCCCTGCGAGGGGAAGGGGTTTGCCGGCTGTGTGGCGGCGGTGCCACCGCGCTGGGGACCAGGGGACGCTTACCGTGGCGGTGAAGCTGGCGAGGGGCGTGCAGCTGCCCCGCTCCAGGGCGCAGAGCGACGCGTTCCCCCCGGGTTCCATCAGCAGGAGGTCATCCGCGCGGCCGGGCAGCGCTCCTGGGGGCAGGACGTGGTGGCTGGGTGCAGGGGCTCAGCACCATGGCCGGATCCAGTCCCCGGCACTGCCTGTGACCTCCCACCCTGTGTGCAGCAGTACTCACGGTCCTGCAGGCACTGCGTCAGCCGGACCTGCCCGCTGCTCCTCACCTGACGGACAGAGCAGGTCGGTGAGGCTGCTCACGGGGCAGCTGTGGGGTGATTTGGGGCACGTCCTACCTGCACGCAGAGGTTGGGGTGCAGCTGCAGCGCTCGGAACTCCTGGGGTCCCTGCGGGCAGAAGGGCAGTCCCATCAGTGCCACCCGCCACCCCTCCATGTGCCCCAGCTCACCGGGGATGCTCACCTGCCCCGTGACGGGCTGCTGCAGGTCCGGCAGGGCTTGGCACGGTGCTCCGGGCACCGGGCTCCAGCAGGGCACCAGCTCGGCCGGGAGGTCGCAGGGCGCCGAGATGGAGCAGGCGAGCGCCTGCCCCATGTCGTGCAGCACCAGCCGGGTCTGCGCCCAGAGCCGCTCCCACGCCGCCGCGTCTGCACGGGGAGAGGGGTCTGCGTGGGTGCCCTGGGGGTCTCAGTGCATCGCAGCACCTCAGTCCCTGCATGTCCCAACGCCCTCCTGCTTGTGCCTCCCCAGGTGTGGGTACCGTGGGAGAAGGGGCACAGGGTGGCCCGCAGCGGGTCCTGGATCTCCAGCCAGACCTGGAGGGCAGAAAAACAATTTAGGGTGCCCGTGCTGGTCACCTCATGACCCAGCCAGCTCCATTGTGCCCCTGGAGTGGGCAACACGGTGCCCACAACCCCTCTGCATTGGTGGCAGCCCTGTCACCTCCCGCTCTGTCCCCACACTGCCCAGCGGGCGCCTACCTGCAAGCAGAGGCAGGGCAGCACCTCGTCCAGCGGCAGGCTGTAGTTCATGGGCCCGCTCTGCAGCCAGGACAAGACATGGGTCACCCCACGGCACACCTCCCCGGGGTCATTGCCCCTTCCCGGGGATGGAGAAGCAGCATTAGGAGCACAGGGAGCCAGGAAGGGGCTCGCACTCACCGCCATCACCGTGTGCCCCGACCCGCCAGTGCCGTGGCTGTGGTTGTGGTAGAGCCTCAAGGTGTAGTTGAGCCCCACCGCCGCCGCCTGCACCTCCACCAGCACCGCCTTCGGCCCCAGGGAGACCTGCAGCCTGGGCACTGCGTGCAGGAGGCTCAGGGCACCCCGTGCCGGGCACCCCAACACCTCCCCACAGCAGCCACGGGGATGGCATGGCACCGAGGGCACGGCTTGGGGGTGTTGGGGACCCCCCTCTGCCCCAGCTCCCAGCACGGGGACACCGGCACCTACCTTGGCACTGCGGGACGGAGGCCTGGGCGGCGGGCCACGAGCAGTCTGTGGGGACAGGGGGGTCAGCAGGCACTGGGGGGGGGGGCACGGGGGCGCCGCGGGAAGGCCGGGGGCTCACCTGGCACCCGCTGCTTCTGGCTCAGCCAGCGGCGGCCACGAGCGTTGGTGTAAGCCGTCACGTGCAGCTCGGAGCCCAGCGGCGCCTCGAAGCACCGGAACCTCACCGAGCCCTGGGCAGGAAAACCACCGAGCTGCGGGGACGCCACGGCACCCGTGCCCACATCCCCACGCGCCACGGTGCCCGTACGTACCAGGCGGCGGCCGGGCAGCGCGGAGGCCGGAGGTGCCCAGACCTCCACGGCCACGCAGCGGGAGGAGGTGTACGTGTGGCCGGAGAGCAGCAGCAGCCCGGTGACGTTGTGCGGGGGCGAGGCGGCGGTGCTCAGCGACACGTCCCCGTCGCCGTCCTCATCCCGAGGGGCGCCGGGCTCCGCGGCCAGGCGCAGGCGTGCCTGCAGGCAGGGCGAGCAGGCAGACGGCCCCGCGCAGCGCAGCGCCGGCTCCAGACGCAGCCACACCAGGGCCAGCCCCGGTCCGGGCCCTGCCGGCTCCGTCCCGCACAGCACGTCGGCGTCTGCGGGAGACGAGAGCGGCCGTGGGCGCGGGTCCCTGCGGCTCATCTGGCGGGACCGTGGCCGCTGGCACTTACCGAGGAGGCGGCAGGCGAGGCCCTAGGAGGAGGCAGGCGTGAGGCCGGCGCCGGGACGCCTTACGGCCCTGCGTGCCCGCGACGCCAACCCACCTGGGAGCAGGCCAGGGTGTCGCGGGGGGTCCCGTGCCCGCTCGCCACCACCGCCACCGCCGCCACCAGCAGCAGCCCCAGCCCCAGGGTGCGCGTGGCGGGGCCGGGGCGCTCCATGGCCCCGGCCCCACGCCTCCCGCTCCCGTCGGCCCCGCTCCCGCTCCACGGGCCCCGCCGCCGCCGCCGCCGGCTCCCGCTTCCTGCTCCGCTCCCGGACACCCGGGTCCTAGCGCGGCGCCGGCGACCGCCCCGGGGTGGGGCCTGCCCCCGCACCGATCCCACGGACGGGTGCTATGTCACCGTTCCTGCGTGGACGGCACGCGGCGGTGCGGGGCCCGGGCTCGCCCCACGCGGCATTGCGGGGCCCAGGCTTGCCCCTATCCCGGCTCTGTGGTTTTGGCGCGGGGCCCATCGCTGCCCCACAGCCCAGTGCGGGGCCTATCCCTGCCCTGCTGCTCCAGCACAGGCCCAGGCTGGCCCCACAGGCCGCAGTGGGGTCAGGACAGGGTGCTGGTGTGGGGATGGCGAGCTCCTGCGGGAGCCTGCCCCGACCCCAGCCCCTCCAGCCAGCCCCGTGCGGTGTGACCGTCGGCACCGGGTTGCTCCGACCCCCCAGCACACTACAGCTACTCAGGACAAGGTGAAACAGTGCTTTTATTCCATCCGACGCAGCCAAGCACCCGTTCGCACAGCTGCAGCCCAGAACGGGCACGAGGAGCCCCTCGGAGCTGTGCCAATCCCCCCGGCAGGGCAGGAGCCGCTTGCCCCGCTGCACGGCCTCTCCAGCGCCACCGCGGCGTCCCTCTGCTGGGCCCCGTCTCTCCTCCGGAGCAGCACCTGCTGGAAACCGAACTTCCCCCTTCCCGGGGCAGCGCCTCTGCTCCAGCCCCAGGAGCCGGCCAGGCGGGGAGCCCCGCAGCGAGGGCCAGCCCCGCTCGGAGCTCTTCCCAGGCTGAGCCCTCCGTTTGGGGCCCCCACGGTGCCCTCCTGCAGCCACACGCTCAGCCCAGCCCCGTCCAGGTGCATCCTGCACCGCTGGGGCCACCCCTGCACACCCGGTGGGCGCCCAGTGCCGGTGCTCTGCCCAGCTCAGCCCCTGCGTGGGCACTCAGGTGCCGGGGGGCTGCAGCGGGGAGGCCGGGCACCCCCCGGAGCTGCCCCCCGCTGCCTCTTTGCTCGCCTCCGCCTCCACCAGCCGGTGCAGGAGCCCCTTTGCCCGGCCGCGGAGGCGGTGCCGGGGGGCCGGGCGGCCGCCCCGCAGGGCACCCAGCAGCCGGGGCAGCTCCTGGGGCAGGCGGTATGTGGGCAGGGGCCGCAGGGGCCGGGGGACGTCGCGGGGGCTGCACAGGCGGCTGAAGTAAACCAGCACCCAGTCCCGGCGGCGCCCCGCCGCCCCCAGCTCCCCGTGCAGGCAGGCCATGGCCGCCCCGAAAATATCGTGGGCGTCCCGGGGCTCCGTGCCGCCCTCGCCCCCTCGCCAGAGGCGGAAGAGCCGGGAGCTGCCTCGGCTCCAGAGCAGCAGGACGGTGCCGCGCTCGCGGCCCACGCGGCCCCGCTGCGCGTAGAGCCAGGGCAGGGCGCCCGCGCGGCCCACGCCGCCCGCTTCCCACAGGTCCAGCCGCACCTCGCAGCCCAGCCCCGCGCGCAGCAGCTCGGCCAGGGCGCACACCAGCCCCAGGTGCTCCTCCGAGTCCGGGGAGTACAGCAGCAGCACGGGGCGGCCGCCCGCTGCTCCTGCGGGACAAGAGGGGACAGCGGTGACAGCCCCGTCCCGAGGATCCCCGGTGGCACCGCAGCACCCCGTGCCACCCCAGCCCCAGGATCCATCACCCCCAGGGGATCCCCGGCCCTCAGCACCACCACGACCTTCCCCTCACCGGCGGGTGGCCTCCAGGCGCCGCGGCAGTTCAGGAGCAGCACGGTCACCACCAGCCCCAGCGCCAGCCCCAGCCCCAGCAGCCCAAAGTGCCTGCGTGAGACTGGGAGAGAGGCGGTGAGGGGGGAGCCCCAAAAACACCCCCGACCCTCCTGCTGGCCCCGGGGTCCCTCACCATCGGGGCACAGCAGCTGCTTCCTGGCGAAGCGCACGTCAGAGCGCCAGACCTGGTTGAAGGAGAGGGGTGAGGGGGGCCGGGGTTGGCCCCCACACGGTGCGGGCACCACAGCAGGGCCGGGGGACGCCTTACCAGCACGCAGCTGCCCAGGACCTGCACCGGCAGCAGCAGCGCCAGCTCCCCCGGGGCAGAGCCCTCCAGCTGCAAAGCACGAGGCAGGGTCAGCACATCCCGGGATGGCCTCCCCGGGTCCCCCCCCGGCCCTGCAGCGCTCACCCTCGTGACGGTGTAGACGGGGGCCTCGGGCTCGTACTGCCCGCCCCGGCGCTGGCACAGCGCTGCGCTGAAGGACGCGGGGACGCTGGAGGTGAGGCGCAGGCAGAGCTGCAGCCCCTGGACGCTCAGGGACACGTTCCAGACGGGCTCTGCAGCGACCAGAGAGAGGGCTCGCGGCCACCGTGGTGCAAGGGGACGCCCAAGGGGAAGGGGACAGCGTGGGACGGGGCACCCTGACCCACAGGGCTCACCTGGCCGGTGGGGACACTCCACGTGGCTGCTGTTCCCGTAGGAGAACTGGGGGGACATGGGGTCAGCTGTGCCAGCGTCCACGCCCCCCCTGTGCCTTCCCAGGCAGTGCCACCCCCGGGGGCTTACCCTGAAGCAGAGCAGGGGGTGCACGTCCACCTTGTCCAGCGTGTACACCTGCAGGGGCAGGGGGAGCGTCACTGCATGTCCCCAACCTGCGCTGGGGTCCAGAGGGTGCCCACACCACGGCCCAGCCCCACGGCACCCGAGGCCGGGCCCCCTCACCTGCTCCTCCTCGCTGGCCGTGGAGTTGGGGACGTCGTGGCAGGGCGCAGCCTCGGCTGCCACCTCCCTCCAGCACAGGGTGGCCCTGGGGCGCAGGGGACAGCTGGCGCTCAGCACCATGGCCATCTGGTCCTTGCTGCTGGTGCTGTAGTCGTGGAAGTGCACCGAGGACCACAGCTCGGGGCCGTCTGCGGGCACAACATCAGCTGGGTGGCAGACGGGGGGGACACCGGTGTCCCTTTTTGTGGGGCTGGGGTCCCCTCGGGCACTCACAGGCGTCCGGCTGCTCCTGGAAGGGGCAGCGCTTGCTGCGCAGGCCGTCGCGGTGCGGGTAGGAAGCCTGGAGAGGGGAGCACAGCAGTGAGGGCGTGCCACGTCCCTGCCACCCATGTCCCCTCGCTGCATGGGCACGCAGAGAGCCCCCAGGTGCCCCCGGGGACGGCGACGCACCTCGATGCACAGGCAGGGCACCAGGAACTCGTACGGCAGCGAGACACGGTGGCCCCCCGGCACCAGCACCTGCATGGGGCATGGAAGTGGCACGAGCTGTCCAGCAGCGTGGGGACCACCGGGGAGCGTGCCCCCCTCAGCCGTTACCTGCCGGTGGAAGGGCCGGGGCAGCTCCTCGCACTCCAGGGCCAGCTGGTGGCACAGCCTCACCATCAGGGCAGGGCCCTCGGGCACAGCCACCTCGATGGCACGCGCCTCAGGGACCCAGGTGTGGGTGAAGACGGGCCCTGGGGGGGCACAGATAAGGGGTGGGGGGGGTCAGCCGGTGCCGGCCTCACCCCGGGGCACCCCTCTCCTTTCCAGTCTCACCGAGGGGCTCGGCGGCGACCAGGTGGCTGCGGCTGATGGCCAAGCCTTGGTCGGGGACGGTGCGCAGGGAGACGAGGACCTGCCGCCCGCTCTCCACCGGGAAGCAGTCGAACTGCACCTGCCACTGCGGGGAATGGGGGGCAGTGAGCGCGCACCCCTCTTCCGACCCCATCCCCACCCCACGCAGCGCCCCACACTCACCGGCGAGCTGCCCGGTGCCCGGTGCCGCCTCCACACCTGCAACCAGCTGGCTCGGTTGGAGCCCAGCTCCAGGAAGTTGAGCTGCAGCCCGCGGATCCCTGCGGGGACAGCGGGGTGGGATGGCACGGCTGGGATAACCCACGGCTGGGATAACCCCACGGCTGGGATAACCCCACCGGGGGCACCCTCCCGGTGTCCCCCAGCCCCATACCTGCGGCACGGAGGGCCAGGCGCACCCTGAGGCAGGGCTGGCAGGGCAGCGAGGGCCGGCACAGCCTCGCCGTGCTCAGCGCCAGGGCCGGCGGCGTCAGCGGGGACCGACCCGGGGCTCCCCGGCGGCAGCGGGGCGGGCTGAGCGTGCTGTCGGCTACCGGGGCGGGGGGGGAAGGAAACGGGGACGGCCGTGCACCGGGCATCCCGAGCACCGAGGAGCCCCGTGCACCGGGATCCCCGAACCCCCCGCCCCCGGTTCACCCCCCCCCCCCCCCCCACCGGGAACCGGCAGCTCCCCGCTCGCAGCCCGGCCCCGATCGCGGCGAGCCCGGCCCAGGCCCCGCGCACCGGGGAGGCCCCGCTCGGCGCCGCCACTCACCGCTGGCCCGGCACTCCTGCAAGCGAACGGACGGCCGTGAGCGCGCCTTGCCCCCGGTGCCCCAACCCCCTCACCCCCCTCCCGGTGCCCCGGCGCTCACGAAGTTGGCGGAGACCCGCAGGCGGGGCACGGCGGCACCGGCGGGCGGCAGCGGAGGCACCGACAGCAGGAGCACGGCGACGGCGGCGGAGAGCAGCGCGGTACCGGGCACCGGGAGCCCCATGGCCGAGAGCTGCTCCCGCCGGTGGCGGTGCCGGTGCCCGGTCCCCGCCCCGGGCCGGCCCCGCCGCATTCCTCCGGCGGCACACGTGCGGCCCCGCCCGGTGCGCGCCGCCGCGACCTGCTTTCGGCCGCGCTTCCTGCGGCGGCCCCCGCGCGGCGTAGACACGCGTGGGAAAGCAGCGAGGGCGGGCGAGCGGGCGGCATGGGGGGGCTTTATTTCCGTACCGGGACACGCGGGGGGAAAGGGAGGCACCCGCGCCCACGGGGGTCGTGCCAGCACCGGGGCCCCCGTGCCCTGGAGGTGAGCCTGCGAGCGCGGCTCGGTCACATACGGTGGTCCCGGGGGGTGGCCGTGGGGACCCCGCTCGTGGGGGATGCCCCGCGGGACACCAGGCTGTGGGGGCGCGGACACGGAGCCCCCGAAACGCTCCAGCCGCGGGGTAGGGAGCGGTGCAGGCGTCCGTTTGTCCCCGCTCACTTCTTCTTCTTCTCCTGCGTGCTGGTGAACCAGGAGTCCAGCAGCTTCTTGCTGTAGTAGAGCTGCCAGCCGTGCACCTGGGCGGCCACCACCACCACCAGGTACATGACGGAGACGGCGGAGAAGCCGAAGATGAAGCGGTAAGCCTTGCCGTGCCGGTACAGCTGCTGCGCCATGGGGAACATCTCCATGGCCCCGTAGATGAGGGGAGCCACCGAGAAGAGCCCGGTGCTGATCATGGACAGCACCAGGTAGCTGATGTTGTTGCGGGGGAAGGAGAGGAGGCCCAGCAGGGAGGGTAGGATGCTGAGCAAGTACGGGTACTCCCACTGGTACGGCATGGCCACCCGGTCGTGGGGCAGCAGCTTGAGGTGCCCCACGCACATCTGCGCCAGCAGCAGCAGCCACAGCCCCACGTGCACGTAGATCAGCCGCTTGATCTCTGACTTGAGGGCCACGCTGCGGGGGGAGGCTGTCAGCGACCGGGGGGTCACACACGGCCCCCGGGGGGAACACACACGGCCCCGGGGGGGACACACACGGCCCCGGGGGGGACACACACGGCCCCGGGGGGGGGTCACCCACCTCATCTGGTAGTGCGAGGCCACCCGCTCCCGGTGCTGGAAGTCGCTGCCGTCAGTGCCGGTGGCGCGGGGACCCCCGCGGGAGGCCATGGCGAGGGCGGCCTACGGGCTGACAGCGTGAGGGGAGCCCCGGGACCCCCCCAAGACCCTCCAGTGCCCCCCCAGAACCCCCCCAAGACCCCCCAGTCCCCCCCAGGACCCCCCTTGGGCACCCCTTGAACACCCCCAGACCCCCCCCAGGTCCTCCCCGTGCCCTCTTCCCCGGTGCCCCCCCGGTGCCAGCCCCCCTCCCCTCCCGCCCGCCGCACCCCACCTGCTACCGGGCGGCGACGCTCTGCCCGCCCTTCCGCCTCTCTATGATCCCTGCCCCTGCTTCTACGCTCCCCGCTCCCGCGGGCCGGCGGCCGCTCTGTACGCCCGGAGGCCCCGTCTCTATGGCCGCTCCGGGAGGGGAGGGGCTCACCCCGCTCGCCGCGCAGGCGCAGTGCGGCCATGGCGGGGGGCGTTGGAGGGGCCGCGCGCGCGCTGGCGCGCGTGGGGCATGGGGCGCGCGCCGTGGGGTCAGCGGGGGCGCGCGTGGGGGGGCGCGCGTGGCGGGGGGGGGGCGGGGCCGAGAGAGACACGCGTGGGGGTTGGGAGGGGGCACCCGTGGGTGCTGGGGGGTGACACGCGTGGGGATGGGGGTCACGCGTGGGGTGGGGACACGCGTGGGGGTGCAGGGTGCGGGGGTGGAGTGGGGTCAGGGTTGGGGGCACACGCGTGGGGCTGGGGGGAGACACACGTGGGAGCAGGGGGCTGTGGGGTCAGGTTTGGGACACGCGTGGGGGGGGCGTGGGGCTGTGCTCGATCACCCGTGGGGTCCCGCCCACGCCCCCATCCTCCTCCCGCCGCAGGCAGGGGCGAACGCCGAGCCCCGAGGAGGTGCTGGGGCTGCTGGAGGCGTCGGTGCTGCACCGGGAAGGTACGGGGGAGGGGGTCACGAGTGGGTGTGGGGGGGTCACGAGTGGGTGTGGAGCCCACGCGTTAGGGGGCTCCCTCTGACCTCCCACCCCATCCTGCAGGAGCCCTGCTGGCGCTGAACAAGCCACCTGGCCTGCCTGTGCTGGGTGAGTGGGGTCTGGGGGGGACAGGGGGGTCATGGGGGGGCACAGGGAGGTCACAGGGGGGTCACGGGGGGACAGGGGGTCACGGGGGGGGGCACAGCCACCGCTGACCCCCCTGTGCCCCCCAGGGCACCCCGAGGAGCTGAGCCTGGCCGCGCTGCTGCCGGCGCTGCGCCGCCGCCTGGACCTCCCCGCTGAGCTGCACGTGGTGAAGGCGCCCCCCAGGTATTTGGGGGGACACAGACGGGGGGGGGGGGGGAACTTTTTTTGGGGAGGGGGTCTCAGGGTCCCCTCCCGCAGGGACAGCTCCGGCCTCGTCCTCCTGTCCGGCTGCCGCCGCGCCACGGAGCAGCTGCAGCGCTTCTTCAGCGACGAGCGGCGCAGGGGCCGCTTCCCGGCCACCTACTGGTGGGTGCCCCCCACGGGTGTCCCCCCCCACACACACCCCGCGTGTCCCCCCTCCCCCCACGAGGCAGGAACCCCCCCCCTCACCCCTGTCCCCGCAGCGCCGTCACCGTGGGGGTCCCGGCGGAGGCGGAGGGCGAGATCCGCGTGGGGCTGTGCCGGCGGCAGCAGGGGGACGGGGCCGTGGTAAGGGGGCGACGGGGGGGGGGGTTTGGGGAGGGGGGGGACACGGGGAGGGGGGCTCAGGACCCGGTGCTGAGCCCGTGCCCCCGCAGGTGGTACCGGTGCCGTCCCCGGGGCGCCGCAGCGTGTCCCGCGGGGAGGTGCGGAGCACCCTGACCCGCTACCGGCTGCTGGGGGCCGCGGGGGG
>JAACYP010025766.1:0-10229 GCA_011076525.1 Nettapus auritus
AACACCTCTGTGTAGGGGGCTTGGGGAGCTTCAGGAGCTTGGGGAGCTCACTTTCAGACCAGGTCTTCCCTGCGCATCCCTGCGCACTCCCAGCTGCTCTCCCTTGGGGTTTGCAGTGGGGGCCCTTTGTGGCACGGCGTGGTCGGGGCGAGGGGAACAGAGCGGGGAGGTGCACAGATGTTGTTGGGCTCTTTGGCAGAGAAAAGGTGCAAGGACCAGCCGTGTGTATTCAGCGCAGGTAAGAGGCGAGCCCCCAGCCCCTTCCCACGGCCAGCACCGTGCCTGCACCCTCCGGCGGTCATTAACTCCCTGTCATCATCCCCCAGGCAGGAGCAGCCCCAGGGAACCCCCACACCTCTGGAGTCTCCTCTTGGCAGCCACCACCCTGGCAGCCGTGGGATGCCTCTAACCAACCGCACTGGTGCTGCACCTCCGCGAGGAAAACGGGGCAGAAACGTGAAAACACATTTAATGGAAACTGTGGGATTACGCTTGTGTGTTCCGGATGCTTTCTGCTCCAGCAGGAGCGGTGCCACCGGCCCCAGGATGCTCCGGTGGCCCTAGAACACCAGCAGAGGCTGGAGGAAGCCTTCTCCTGGCTTTTCCGGAGAAATAAAAGCATTGCTGTAGGATGGAGGCATCGAGGAGGGTTCCTGTGGCTCCCGGCAGTGGGGGCATTTTGCACGAAAGCGGGGCTGCGTCCATCAGAGCTGGGCAAAGAGCCCCCACAGCAGCCTCCTCACCCGGGGGTGGGCAGGCCGAGAGCCCACCGCACCGCAGCCAGCCAGGGTCGGGCTGGGGGCAGCTCCGGGCAGGGGCAGGGGGGTGTCCCACGGAGCATCCCTTCCCATGCGGCCGGGGCAGCCCTTGCCCCACAGCGTGGGGCTTTCGCCCGTCACGAGCTGCTGCCCGGTCTCAGCCCAGTCCCCTGCTCTGGGTGGGGGCCGGCTCCGGGGGACCCCATCGCACCTCCCTGGTGTCAAGGCCGACGGGGCTCAGCACCACGCAGGTGAAGTTGGTGCGCAGGTCCCTGGGGCTGAAGGAGCTGAAGAGCAGGTCACGGCGCAGGACCACCGCCGAGCCCCGCGGCTCCTCTCTGCGGGGCGAGCAGCGAGGGCCCCGTCAGCACCCACCGCCGGGCACCCCCAGCCCCCCGGGACCCCCCAGTACTCACAGCAGCCTCCCCTCGTGCACGGCCCCGTCCGGGCGCAGCTTCTCGACGAAGGAGCCGTTCCCCAGCCAGTAGAGCAGCGTGAGGTCGGGGAGGCTGCTCACGGCCTCGCAGGAGATCTTCACAGCGCAGCCTGAGCACGGGGGGAGACGGGCTGGGAGCGGGGGGGCGGCAGGGATCCCGCTGTGTGCCCCCCCCCCCCCCGTGCCATCAAAGGAGGTCCCCGGGGGAACAGCCCCTTCCTCACCCGCACCCCAAAGCCCCCGCAGAGCCTTCCGGGGCTCCCCCAGCCCCGGCTGCGGGGGGGCAGGAGCCGACCCCCGCTCCCGTCCCAAGGATGAGGGGCGCAGCCCCCGTCCCCAGGCTGTCCCCCTCCCCCCGGGGGTCTCTTACCCAGGCGGGGGTGCTCTGCCGGCATCCGCAGGGCGGTGATGCGGGGGGGCTGGAGGGCCGTGGCAGCTGGGGGAGAGGAGCGGGGTGAGGAGCGACAGGAGCTGCCCCCAGACCCGGTCCCCACGGGGGGGGCACGGCTGCTCCCGGACCCCCAGAGGAGGGGCACAGAGGCAGAGGCCGGTCCCGGCCCCTTTCAGCCCCACTTACCGGTGCTGGGGGAGCCCAGGGCCCAGCAGAGCAGCGGCAGCAGCAGCAGGAGGAGGGCCCGGGGCCCGGGGGGGGGCTGCGGGAATAACGGGGCTCAGCGCCCGGCACCGGGGCTGGCACTCCGGGATGCGCCCCCCCGAGCCGGGCACGGCACCGGGCGGCATCCCCGAGCCCCCGCAGCTCCTCCCGGGCACCGCAGCCTTCCCCTCGCCCCGGCTCCCCCTGCCCCGGCTCCCCCCGCCCCGGTTCCCGACCCCCGGTGCCCGCCCGGTCCCGCAGCGGCCGCACCGTCGGAGCGGGCGCACGGAGCCATCGTGCGGCAGCGCCCGGCGGGGCCGCTTTATGGGGAAGCGGCCGTGACTCACCGGGGGCCGCCCCCGGCCGCGCCCGCACCGGGCTGGGCATCCCCGGACCCCGCATCCCGGAGCCCCACGGGTCCCGCATCCCCGCGCCCCTCTTTTGCCGGGGCCCCGAGCCCGCCCCGTGCCCAATGTCCCCGTGTCCCTTGTGCCCAATGTCTCCATGTCCCCTGTGCCCTGTGTCCCTGTGCCCAATGTCCCCATGTCCCATGTCCCTGTGTCCTCTGTGCCCAGTGTCTCCATGTCCCCCATGTCCCTGTGCCCAATGTCCCTGTGTCCCCCATGCCCCATGCCCATCCCATGCCCAATGTCCCCGTGCCCTATGTCCCCGTGCCCCCTGTGCCCAAAGTACCCATGTCTTCCATGATCCCATACCCAATGTCCCCATGTCCCCCCTGTCCCCCATGCCCATCCCATGCCCCATGTCCCCATGCCCAATGTCCCCATGTCCCCTGCGTCCAATGTCCCCCTGCCCAGTGTCTCCATGTCCCCCTTGTCCCCCTGCCCAATGTCCCCATGTCCCCTGCGTCCAATGTCCCCGTGCCCAGTGTCTCCGTGTCCCCCACGCCCCATGCCCGCTCCATGCCCAATGTCCCCATGCCCAATGTCCCCCACGTCCCACATCCCCCTGTTGTCCCCAGCTTCCCCCCGACCAGCCTGGCCATGCCCCGTGCCCCCTGCCCCGTGCCCCCAACCCCTGCCCACCGCATGGGGCCGAGCCTCATGGTGGTGTCAGGGGGAGTTGGGCAGCCCCAGGCACCATCTCCCGCTGTGCGCCCCTCGGGGGTCCTTTGGGGGTCCCTCGCAGGGAGCCACCTGCGCGCAGCCGCTCTCACCAAGACCCCGGCTCCCACCCCAGCCCTGAGCCCCCTGGGTTGGGCTGGGGGCTTCGGGGCAAGGAGGGGCCTGGGCTGAGCCACGTGGGGGCAGAGGCCCCCCCGTGTCCGTGGTTTTCGGCCCGGGCCTGCCCTCCTTCCCGCTGTCCCTCTCCTTTTCCCGTAAACGAGAGCGAAAGGGACCAGGGAACGTCCCCACCCCAGCGGTGGCTCCCTTTGAAGCGGTGCCAAGGCCACTGACCCCACAGGTGGCCCCAGTGCCCCACGGAAGGGCTGGTGCAGGGGTCGGGGAGCAGAAGGGGCTTCCCCACACTGAGGGGGGGTCCTGTGCCCCGGCTCCAGCCCCACAGGGCTCGAGGAGGGCAGGAGGCAGCGGGGTGGGGACACGAGGACCCCTGTGCCAGGTGAAGCGCATCCCAGGGGGTCCCTGGGGGATGCAGCCGGGCTCCTCTTCCTCGCCCAGGGACAAGGAGGAGGAGGAGGAGGAGGAGGAGGAGGAGGAGATGCCCTGAGCCCTGGTGCTTCCCAGGGAGACAGAGGTTGGATGTGGCTTTCACAGCAGCACGGTGGCACTCACCCCTCACGTCGCATGGCAATGGAGGAGGAGGAAGGTGACCACCGAGCCCCAGGGGACAGCAGAGCAGGGACCCAAACCCTCCAAGCCATGGCAGCAGAGAAACGAGAGGTGTCGGAAAAAAAAAGCCCCTAAAACCCCAGTGAGTTTTCTGGCATTTTTTATTAACAAGCCCCGGCAGGGCAGTGCTGGCTCGCCGACAGGTCACGCAGCGCCTGGCTCCTTCCAGAGCCCGCCAAGCGCCGCGCATCCCGCTTCTCCCCCACGGGCAGCCCGGCGGCCGCATCCTCCCCGCAGCGCCCGCGGGCACCGGGGCTGCAGCCGAGCACCCTCAGCGCTGCCCAGCCCGGCCCCACCGCTCGCAGGGTGCCGGGGCTGCGGAAGCGACCGCTGCGTCCAGACAGCGCAGGGGCGTGAGGAGGAAACGGGATCCGGCCGCAGCACAGGCGGGACGAGAAAATCCCCGTGCCTCATCAGTTCCCCGGGCTGGGGGCGAGTTTGGCACATGGCGGGGCGGTTTCGCCCTGCGGAAACCCAGGACTCAGCAGGGCGTGCGGGCAGCCCCCCGCCGGGCAGCCCCCGCGGTGCCAGCCACTTCCCCAACGCCGGCGGCACGAGGAAGACCCCGTGCCGAACGCACGGGGCCGGGGAAGCCTCGCTCTGCCGGCGTGACCGCGTGGCGCCGGCACCAAACAGCAGCTCCGGGGCCCTCGCCCGCTCCGCGTACCGCTGCCAACGGGGTGCAGGGGGAGAAGGGGCCCCCGGCCCCGCACCCAGCCCTGGCGAGGCACGGGGACGCGCAGGGGGACATAGAAAAGAGGGGAGCGTACAAAAGGGGGAGGCTGGGGGGCGGCGGATGAGCCCACGCTCACAGCGTGGCTCAGGAGCGGCTCCTCGCCCCGTACCCCGCGGCAGGGAGCCGGGGGGGAAGAGCCCAGAGCTGCGGGGCAGCCGCGTGTCCCTCCGCGCCCTCCGTCCCGTGCCTCCCTGCCACGCAGCGCACGGGCCCAACCTGCTGCAGCAGCAGGAGGGCGGCTGCGAGGAGACGAGCCCCACGCCTCGATGCGCTTCCCTGGCCCTTCCGAGCCAGCTGCGGGGCCTGCAGAGCCTGGGCCGCTCCTGCTGCAGCGCGGCAGGGACAGGAGACGAACGGCCCCAAGCCAAGAGCCTCCCGCAGGAGCGGGCCACAGCCCCAGGGCCGGGGAACAAACCGTCTCTTCGTCTGCAATAGAAAGTTTTAAATACGCTCATTAAAATAATCGCTTTTAAAAAACCAGGCTCCCCCGGGGGAGCTGCTTGGCTGGGGGTGGCCCCAGGGACGAGTCCTCGGTGCCGCGGTCCTCGGGGGCGGCCGAGATGCGACGGATCCGGCCGGCTGCTGTCCTCTGCCCCCGGCCCGCGGCCTCGCGTGGCTCCGCGGCTGCCCGCCGCCTTCCCTTACTCCAGGCCCAGGATGTAGTTGATGCCCTGGACCAGTCCGATGATGACCGGCTGCCAGGCCACCAGGTAGCGCAGCCAGTCCAGCAGCTGCCCGTACATGACGTGCGGCCTCTCCCAGCTGCGTGGGACGGAGTTAAAGAGCCACGGGGAGGCACGAGGGGAGCACCCACGCCGCCAGGAGGGAGCAGCAGCTCGCCCCAACCCGCGCCCTCCCAGCTCCCCCGACGCTCCCGTGGCGGACGCGTGGCACCGTGGAGAAAGGATACGGGTTACTGAACATCCTCTTGAGGTCCACCTTCTCTTTGCAGTACGGACACGTCTGCTTCTTCCCGACGATGCACCAGCCGCGGATGCAGAACTCGTGAAAGCTGGGGAGCGGCTCGTTAAGGGAACGGCACCGCGAGCACACGGGGGAACGGGGCCGCTGCCACGCTTGAAGGAAGGGGAATCGCCCCCGCAGCACACGCAGGGCACAGGAAGCACCCACGCGGCGCGAGGACGGCGGCGTTGCCCAACGCAGAGCTTTCCTAGAACACCCGGCGCCTCGCAGCAAGGGGCTGGAGGCTTTGCGAGGGGTGAGCTGTGGGGATTTCCCTGCCAGCTGGCAGTCGCGCTCCGCCACAGCAGCGGAGCCCAGGGCAGCCCAGAGAAGCGGCAGGGAGACCCGACGTGGCCGTAACCGGAGCCACGAGGCAAGGCGAGGCCGCTTCCCCCAACAAGGAGGCCCTCGTGGTCGAGGCTCACGGCTGCCGAGGCCGCAGGCGTTTCCAAATGACAGCGCCCAACGTGAGGCAAGGAGCTCGGTGACCTTTGCTCAGGCTGGAAACCACCTCGCTCTGAGTCAGGGAGGCAGCACCGCAACACCCCAGCTCCACCGCTGAGTCACGGCTGGAAAAAAAACCCTGACCTGCCCCCGGCCAGGGCTCCGCGAGCCGCCAGGACTTCCACTTCTGCAACCGGCTTCACCTCCTCCACGATTTCTCCCCACACGTCCCCTCCAAGGGGGGCCGGGGCGACGCACAGCCTGCGGAGCTTCTGCTGTCCCCGCAGCAGAACCGCCCCGCACGCCGCTCCTGGGGCAGGGCGCAGGCTGGGGAGCAGAAGGATACACGTGGTTGCAGGAGAGGCGATAGGTGTTCTCGATGATCCCCTCCTCGTTGACATCCACGAAGATCTGCTGGCCGCAGACGGCGCAGACGCTGTCGGAGAGGTGCTTGGTGGGCATCCCCGAGGCGCTGTAGAACTGAGCGGGGGCAGAGGGAGAGGCGCTCACAGCGGGGGCAGAAATCAGCGAGAGGAAGGGGAAGGCGAGCGGAGCCACGGGGGAACACCGTGCACCCCACGCGTGTTCCGGCCCAGGCAGGACTGCGGCCAGGAGGACGGGACTTTGACTCACCCCGATGGTCGAGGCCATGTAATCCGCGCACATCTCGGCAAAGTCCCGCTCCAGGACCCCGTAGTAAAGACCGTAGAAGAGAAGGGAGATGCCGAAGTCCATTGCGTCTTCTGGTTTGATTCTGCGACAGAATCGTGGAACGTCCCCAGTTGGAAGGGACCAGAAGGGTCCTAAGAAGAGCCCCAACGACACCGGGGTGCACGGGCAGCGCGCCGGAGCAGCCCAGCGGTGCTGCAGCACACGTGGCTCCACCGCAGGAGCGGTCACGGGCGCTGAGCTCGTGTCACCGGTCCCCTGCACAGGCACAGCGCCGGCCCCTGCCCTTGGGGCACTTCATCCACGTCGTCCCCAGCACGCTGTGGGGGCCGTATCCCAGCTCGGACGTGCTGCCCACGTCCCCAGCCTGCCCCTGAAACGAGCAGCTCTCCCCAGCTCTAACGTGCGCCAGACAAGCCCCAGACAACGCCTCGTTCCCCAGGAGTTTTAACGTCCCCTGCCCTGGGAACTCCCAGGGTTCACTCACCTGAACAATAAATTAAGACCAAAGAGCGTGAACATCACGGCCATGTACCCGACGATTCCAGTGGCGTAGCTGATCTTGTATATGAGCAGAAACCATTTATAGACCAGCCTGTAAACACGCAAAACAAGAATCAGACGGCTTTGCTTCTCCCGAGCAGCACCTGAAGGGCTTCGCTTTTCCAAGTCCGGCGTTCCAACCACCCACACGTGGGCAGAGGCTTCAAGTCCTCATTCAGCCTACGGATCTGCTGCCACGGCAGCCCGAGAACCCTCAGGATCCCCATCCTCAAGCAAGGATGGCAGCACAGCCGTGTGGCCCAGCAGGGACGGCGGCTCCACAGCTTCCAGCAGGGTCACTGGGCAGGAGTCACAGCCCCGGGGCGCTGCGTGCTGAGCAGGGCCAGCCTTTCTGAGGCCTTTTTGAGGGTTTGAGGCCGCGCTTTGGGGCAGCGAAACGCGACGGGGCTCCCTGCAACGCCTCCCTCGGGCTGAGGACGTTGCCCAGGAACGCTACTAACCTGGGCGTCGTCTGCACCAGGGGCTTTCGGGTCGCCCTGAAGGTGACGAAGGCTGTGACGGCCGAGAAGAGCACCCAGATGAGCAGGAAGCGCCACCAGTACAGCTTCACCGTGAAGTACAGCGGCACCACCCACATCTGGAACAGCGTCACCATCTGCGGGATGAGGCAGGCGTTACACAAGGGGCCTGGCGCAGCACCGGGTTCTGGGCTCTGCCCCTCCAAACGTTCCCCACGCACACCCGGCGCCGTTGCCCCTGGGGGCTTCGGGAACGGGCAAAGGGTTTTGGTTTTGCGGGGGATGACGGGCATTGCCTGGAAACGTTCATTACGGTAAGAAAACCAGGTGGGGGTGTTTGCTGGTGCAGGCACAGCCCCGGAGCCTTTCTGGCAGGTTTTCTGCCCAGCAGACAGCCCAGGAGCAGCTCAGCAGCTTCAAACCCGGGGTGCCCTCAGCAAGCAGGCTGTCTGTTGTGGGGAAGCGACAAAACGCGGCTCCTGCCCGCGCTGCCACGAACATGTCAGCTCCATGAGCCCCTCTACCTGGCGTCGCCGTGCCGGGTCCCTGAGGGCGCTCACAGCGGGCTGCAGGACTCCAGACGCGTCCCCCTCGTCCCTAGCTGGAACCCCGAGGGCATGCCACCCCCAGACAGGACACAAGCACCGGGGGATGGAGGTGACGCGGGCGTTTCCTTACGTTGTAGGAGCGGGGGTGCCTCTGCTTCCACTGGACCAGCAGGAGCTGCGCCACCACCAGCGTGGCGATGAGGATGAGGACCATCTCGGCGTGCATGGCCTCGTGGCCGCGGTGCTTGGCGTGCATCCGCGCGTGCTCCACCCTGCAACAACAGCGAGGAGGCGGCTGAGGGGCACGCAGGGCACAGCGGGCACGCGGGAGGGCGGCATTAAGGAACGCAGGGGGACGGGCGCTGCGCTGCCACCCCGGGGAGAAGGAAAGAGAAAACGGCCCTAAAAACTGCCGGGCTGCACCACGGCGGCACAGAGCAGCACACGCTGCCGCACGGGACCCGAGCAGCGGCGAACGGGGTCTTCAAAGTTGAGTCTCGAAGGCTGGAAGAGGCGATGGAGCTGTCTCCATCGGGCGTCCTGCGACACCTCCGCCAGCTGCCCGCACAACTCACCTCCATCTCTCCTCGGGGGACAAGTGCGAGAGGTCAACCTGGGGAGACAAAGGAAAAAGAGATCAGCTGCTGAGGTCCGGGAGCCGCAACCGCGGCCTCGAACCTCCCGTGCCTCGCTCCCCCGGCGGACGCAGCCTGGAAAAGGAAGGATTAGCTCGGTCACTGCCTGGCCTTTGACACCTCAGGAGGGGGACGCAGGGACAAACACCAGGACCCCCAAATCCTCCTGGCTCAGCGCCGCCCCGCACAGCACAGAGCACGCTGGGGATTTGGTTCTTGCAGATGAGAAGCCGGCAGCTGCCCCCGTTACAGCTGCCCCCCGCTTTGTGCGCCTCCTTTCGGCACCCAGTGCTCGGATCCCGTCGCATCCTCGTCAGCCAGAGGAGGAGAACCAAGGGGAACAAAGCGCCCGATGAGCTGCTCCAGGTCCCTAGCACGAGCCCCTCAGGTGGGTGATATCCTCGGAGCACTGCTTTAAAAAAGGTCGTGAGCGACGCGTCCCGTTTAACATCAGGATGTGAGCGATGTGTCCTGCCCTCCGCCTCCTCCACGATCCCCGCAGCTCTCCGGTGACGGCTGGAAGAAACCTGTGGCTAACACATCCTCAGACGCAGCAGCACAGCCCTCGGAAGAGCCCCACGCCGTGCCAGGCTTCCAGCAGGGGCTAACTCCCCAAAACCTCCCCAGAACCTCCGCTGAGACGCTCGGGAGTGATTTCCCTCGGAGAGCACGGTGCGGAGCTGTAATCCTGTCACGCCAGCGAGCGTCCCGGGGCTGCAGAGCCGGCAGCTGCTGAGCTCAGCACCCGGCTGGGGCCGGGGCACGCGGGGCCGAGCGCTGAGGGAGAGCTCAGCTTGGGTGTGAGAGCTCTGTGCGCCTCCACGCACGAACAGAAGGGAAGTGTTGGTGCCGGAGGCTGAGCCCGACAGCAAGGGGAGCGTTTCCCAACAGCCAGCTCTCTGAAGACGCAGCGTGTGCATAGAACCACGGAACGTCCCAGTCCAAAGGGACCCGCGGGGATCAGAGGCCGACTCGTGGGTCCCCACAGGACCACCCCAAACCAGCCCCTGCGTCCGGGAGCCTCGTCCAAACGCTCGGTGCCGCGCCGCAGGACCTCAAGGAGCGCTTGGGGCAGGCGCTGCTGCCGGGCCCCGGCTCGTTCCAGCACCCCAGGCTCAGCACCACCCATCCCAGGCTTGGATGTGGACTTTGTGGGAAGGAGCAAAGGGAAGGAGCGGCCCTCGGCGTGCCTCCTTATCAGCCGCCTGCGCTCCGCGGCACCTCTACCAGAAACCAGCACCGTCCCTCGTCGCTCTCTGCCCTCCGTGCCACCTCCACGAGCCCTTGGGAGCCTCTCTCCCAGGACCACAGCCCTGCCGGACCTTCCCTGTGCGCAGGCAGCAGGCTTCTCCCAGCTCCAGCAGCTCCCCGAGGCTCCGGACAGCCCGGGCCCTGCTGCAGGAGCGTGGCTGGGGGCACGCAGCGCTGCCGGCCACAGCCCGGGAAGGCAGCAGCACCGAGGGGCGATGCGCACCGAGGGGTGTGAGGGCGCTGGGTGTGAGGCTGGGTCCTCCCGCCGCGGCTTCGTGTACCCCCGCGGGGGGCACGCTGGGGCGCTGGAAGGCAAGCTTGAAGGGAAAGCATTAATCCCTGGGGAAAGGCACCGGGGAAA
>JAACYP010025784.1:0-26725 GCA_011076525.1 Nettapus auritus
ATCACTTTCTGATGACATTCATGATCTCAGAGAATCTCTCTCACCTCTGTTGCCTAATCCGTTCCTGAGAAGGAAGTAGAGTTGTAGTCAGGTTCCTGGACAAGCTTGAGATCTGGTCCCATGTGAACCTAATTCACATGGTTCAACAAGTCCAAATGCAAGGTGCTGCATAAGGGCCAGGGAAATCCCAGACAGGAGGATAGGCAGGGAGAAGAACTCATTGAGAGCAGCCCTGCAGAGAAGGACTTATGGGTTCTGGTGGAGAAAAAGCTCAACATGAGCCAACTGTGCACACTTGTAGCCCAGAAGGCTAACTGCATCCCTGGCTGCATCCAGAAAGGAGTGGCCAACAGGTGGAAGCAAGTGATTGTCCCCCTCTGCTCTGCCATCCTGAGGCCCCACTGCATCCAGGTCTAGGGCCCCCAGCAAAAGAAGGATGTGGAGCTGTTAGAGTGGGTCCAGAGGAGGGCCATGAAGATGATTAAGGGGCTGGAGCACCTCACCTCTGAAGAAAGGACAAGAGAGCTGGGGCTGGTAGACAAAGCTCCTGGGTGACGTCTTTGTGGCCTTTCAGTACTTAAAAGGGGCTTATAAAAAAGATGGTGACTCTTTGCTCAATCAGATAATAAGAGAACAAGGTGGAATGCTTTCAAGCTAAAAGAGGGGAGATTTAGATTAGACGTTAGGAGGAAATTCTTCACTCAGAGGGAAGGAAGTGAGGCACTGGAACAAGTTGCCAAGAGACCTTTTAGATGTCCCATCCCTGGAGCTGTTCAAGAGAAGGTTAGATGAGGCCCGGGGCAACTTGATCTCATGGGTGGCATCACTGCTTCTGGTGGGGAGGTTGGAACTAGAGGATCTTTAAGGTCTCTTCCAAAATGAGCCATTCCATGATTCTATGGTCTCACAAACTATACCTTAAGCACAACTCCCATCCCATCACCCTTCCAGTGGTCTATCACCTGACCAGAACAGAAGTTGACTCGCCATCATCTTTGACACCATGTGCATGCTTCTGGCCTTTGCAGTCCCTGTCTGTGCCACATTCCTCCTGCTGGTCTGTCAGTTGCAGAGACAGAAGTGACCTCCCAGCCTCCTCTTCACATCCATATGCCTCCTGCAAACCAGCAGATCCTGAGGCACACCTGATCCCATCACAGCATTCCCAGTCAGCTCTTCCTTGTGGCCTTTGATCTGATCACATACCTGTCACCTCACATGCCTCTTCCAAAGCCATGCACTGCCGCAGGACTTCACAGGCCCTGCCCTGCCTCGAAGGGAAAAACAGCGTAAATTAGGGGTAATAGTGGGGTTGAAGATGAGATGTGATTTGTACATGTTGGAGGGCTTTGGGGATTAGGTGTTCAGAACAAAGTGTAGGGATCAGAGGTCACCCTCCAGGGTTAAGGGAATGGCAAGGCTTTGTGAAATGTGTTCATCTGATTCGTGTCAGTATGGAATAATGCTAGGGCTGTATGATGAAATATAACCTTCTACTGAAGAAAAACAGAGTGGTTAGTGTACATAGTTCTTGTATCATGAGAAGGAAGGGTCCAGCAACTCATGTAAATAGAGGGTTTGTAAGACAAACATTGAGATTCTGGTCTGGGAGATAAGAACCAATGACTTTTTAGGAAACTGCTGACTTTTGCATGGGACGCTGTGCAACCCTCGGATATCTGACAAAAATATCACCAAATAAGAAGAAAGGGAGAGTTGAAGGACAAATCCTGGGAGGAAGATTACGAGCCTTCAGCATGAGAGACCCCCAGAGAGACCACCAGAAACTAATACGCATGCGTCTGGGAGAAATTTTGGATTCCGAAACAAATTATACTAACCCTGCCTTTTCTAGGAATAGTGATGAATATGTATTAGTCTAGGAGCATAAAAACCAGCTAACTGATGTAACAGATGTGTGTATTGGTGGAGCAGAGACTCCCCGCGCTCCCAGCTCTGTTTGCTTGCCTCTATGCGTTTAATAAATTGTAAACTTTAACTGGAATCCTATTTGAGACCCAATTATTTATCACAGCCTTAAGGGAGGGATTGGTGTTCTGCTCAAGGATCCTGCTCAAGGTTTAGAATGAGGGCAAGGCTGGAGGCTTATAGTTTAGGTCTGGGTTGATGGCTAGGGTTAAGGCTAGCATTTTAATCATTGGTTAGGCTTAATTATCCTTCTGCTCGCCCTTCTAATAGAAGATGGGTTTGACATCTACCTTTTTGAAGTCCTGAGGAATGTCTTTGATCAATATGTCCTTTCCGAGGGCTTTGAGATAGGTCTTATGATGACATCTGCAGCTTCACCAGCACCTCTCTCACCCTTCCCTCACCACCTCTAAGCAACCTGAGGGCTGACCAGGAGGATGATGAAGGTTTGGGAAAGGGCTTGGTTAAAATCTCTGAGGAGGGCTGTTCTGCGCTTCACACAGACAGTGATGATGGTGTCATAGAAAACAGTGACACTCGTGAGGACAGAAGAGCAGATGGACAAGGCCTTGGGCCTGCCAACACAGGAGGCACACACATGAACACTGCATGAGTGGGAAGAGGAAGATTGGATCCAAAATACAGATTATGAAAGCAAAGACCATGAGTATCACCGTGGCACTGCAGGAGAGCTCCAGCAATGGGGCAAAATTGTCAAAGGTGTCCAAGGCACATGGACCACAGAACTGTAGCTGGGAGGAGGAGACATAATTCCTGTACATGAGAGAAATTCCCCTGGTTCAGGTACAGCTGCCTTCTGGAGCCAGACCTTCCACTTCACGACTCCTGCAGAGAACAGGGATGGCATACAGCACAGGATTGACCGTAGGACATGGCTCCCAGCAGGAAGTACTCTGGTCATGCAGAAGGTGCAGCTGCTAGCTCTGCTACCTCTGTGGTAGAGCAAAGGGGGTGCTGTTCGCATTCAGGAAGCTGGGCAACATCTGGTGCAGGGTGATGGAGCTGTACAAGGTCTGCAAAGAGGACAAATCCCCATGGAAGAAGGCCCCGCGTATCTGCAGGTGCTGGCTCTCAGCAACCAGAACACTGATGAGGGTATTTCACATCCCAGTCACCATGCTGGTCATGTGAAACAGGAAGAAGACGAAGAAGAGAGGTCCTCTTCCCCTTTTTTAAGGGGAAGAGGACCTTCCATATGGACAGCAGGGGAAACTCAACCAATGATTTCTCAGTGTCCCATTCCCCTATCTTCATGGAAAACATTTTAGAGCATTCTGCTCCCACCTGTCTTGTTAGGACACCAATGAGCACGTTGTTCTTTCTCAGTCCCTCAAAGAAATGGTGAAGGGTGTTCAGAGAGATGACATGATCCCTGCCTTTCATGGCTGCGGTGTCCTGCCACGCACTGGGAACAGAATAGGGGTTAAGGGAGGGAAATATTTGTTCTCATTTTTGACAACCACACTCTAATAGAACAAATCACATCCTGTGTTCAGAGGGGAAGAGTTGGTGATGACTTCAGTCTGCTTCAAGCACCACACCCCAGGAGAGAGCCTGCTGCCTTCAGGAGCTGTCAGCCCTGAGGCCTTGGGGACACCTCGAGGGAGCCCAATGGCACAGAGCAAGCAATGCCATGGTTGGGTGCTGTGCTGCTGAGCTGGGCCAGGCTCCTGGGCCCAAGGGGAGCTCCTGGCAAGCAGACAGTGCTGCAGAGAGACAATTCTGCCTAAGAGCAGCTCCTCTGCACAGCGCAGCCGGACCAGGGGCTCTGACCACAGCTGGCACAGGGAGAGAAGGAGAGAGGGGTTGGAAGCAGTGAGGAGCGCAACAACAGAGGACAGCATTTGGCAGGACTGATCTCTAGACTCCTGACACCGTGAGTCTCTGGCAGCAGGGCAATGCAGATGGGGTTGCCAAAGAGTTCTTCTACAGCTGGCACATCTGATAGCTGACAGCATATGTAAGGATAGGTCTCACTCTACCTGTAATGTGGACTAGAAGATGCTTTAGAGAATGGCATTTATGAGGAGGCCTCATTTGGCATTTATGAGGGGGCATTTATAAGAGAATGGCATTTCTTCAAGAGGAAGACCGAGGTTTGGTTGATCTGAAGAGGAAGGGTTTTTTTCGTTGTGTGCTTTCAGATACCTGCAGAGGAGGGGAAGCAGGTTTCATGGCAATGGGTTTTCTGGATTGTAGAGGAGACTGAGATTCTTAGAGTATTGCACTGAGAGATCAATATGTTAACGATGAACTTGATAAAGTCCCTTCAGGCACCTCAGCATAAAGACTGCACCAACATCATGTTTGTGGTCTCCTCAGGTTTTAATTGAGCTGATCTTTAGGAACTGCATCCCTGTGATGACCATGGACAGGGCCCTGTACTCAGGAGTCCTCTGCAGGACAGAGCTCAGCACACAGCTTATGGGATGGGGTCTGTGAGAGTGGACAGGGAGGACATGTGGGGAGAGACAACCCGCTCCCAGCAGGGACATGGGCAGGCATCAGGGACATGGGCAGGTAGTGAGAGGGAGCTGCTGCCCAAAATGCTGTGCAAGGGAGGGCTCAGGCACCTCCCTGCCATCCCCTGCAGGGCAAGCCCCTTCCCTGGGACACCCCCTGCTCTCCTCTCCCACCAGCACAGACTCTGCCCTCAAGCCCCCGGTGTCCCCAGCAGGAGCTGCCTCCTCCGCAGGCAGAGCTGCATCAGAGGAGGGTCTGCTGAGTGTCCGTCTGTCCCTCCCTGGCCTTGCCTCCCCTGGCAGCATCATGGTGCCATTCCTGCTGGCTTCTCCACCTGGCCGTGCTGCTGCTGTTCTTGTTTCCAGGCTGGCTGGGGATGGGGGTTTCACATGCCCATGGAGTGAGCCCTCGGTGTGCTTGGGGGAAGGGGACTATGGGGACAGGGTGAAGGGGCTGGAGATATGCACTTTGAGCTTGGATTCCTTTGCTCCCAACAGTGTCCTTGTTCCTTAGCACTGGAACAGACACCACAGGGAAGTGGTCACTGCACTGAGGCTGCCATAATTTAAGAAACATTATGGTAACCCCTCAGGCATATGGACCAATTCTGGAGTGTTCATATACAGATTCAGGGGTGGGATATGATGATCCTTGTGGGGCCCTTCAAAACTGAGACATTCTATGACTCCATGAACCTCTAAGTGCAATTGTCCTGCAGCTCAGAGAGATGCCAGCACAGGTCAAATGAGCCCAAATGTTGCTGTCCGCTCTAAAAGACACTCTGTACTGAAGGGACCATCATCTTGTGTCTGAGGATCCACAAGTTTTCACTTGAAATGCCCAGGATTTATGCCTTAGAGAAAGTCTAGGGTTTATGCAGTAGAAAAAGGAGTGGGGTGGACAGCTAGACAGAAAATAGAAAAATAAATCTCCACAGTCCTGTTCTGCAGTTGGGTGAATTGTGAACAACAGTATGGAAAAGCCCCTTATTATCAGGTGATTGAATCTGAGATTACCTCATGTTCCTCTTTACCTCTGGCTGTGGGACAAGACTGACTCCTTCTTTGCCCAGAGCAGAGTACCCTGCTTGCAGAGACCCCCTCAGTCAAGTAGAGCACATGAAAGGGACCTGCCAAATGTCTGCCTGAATGGGGAAACATATTTTGAAGGGGAAGTGTGGGGGGGGAAGGGGGTTATCTGAAAAATGGGACAAGTTTTTCTCAGCTATGTCTTCTTACTTATTTATGCTGTTTTCCTCATTGGGCAGCACCCTATGCCAAGAAACAGCAGCTCTGTGAGCGAATTCCTTCTGCTGGCATTTGCAGACACTCGGGAGCTGCAGCTCCTGCACTTCGCGGTCTTCCTGGGCATCTACCTGGCTGCCCTTCTGGGCAACGGCCTCATCCTCACAGCTGTAGCCTGCGACCACCGGCTCCACACCCCCATGTACTTCTTCCTCCTCAACCTCGCCCTCCTCGACCTGGGCTGCATCTCCACCACTGTTCCCAAAGCCATGGCCAATGCCCTGTGGGACACCAGGGCCATCTCCTATGCAGGGTGTGCTGCACAGGTCTTCTTTATATTCTTCTTCTTTGGTTCAGAGTATTCCCTTCTCACTGTCATGGCCTATGACCGCTACGTTGCCATCTGCAAGCCCCTGTACTACAGGACCCTCCTGGGCAGCAGAGCTTGTGCCCAGATGGCAGCAGCTGCCTGGGGCCGTGGCTTTCTCAGTGCTGTCCTGCAAACTGCCAATACGTTTTCATTGCCACTCTGCCAGGGTACTGCTGTGGAACAGTTCTTCTGTGAAATTCCCCAGATCCTGAAGCTCTCCTGCTCACATGCGTATCTCAAGGAAGTTGGGCTTCTTCTACTTAGTGCCTGTTTAGGTGTTGGTTGCTTTGTTGTCATTGTGCTCTCCTATGTGCAGATCTTCAGGACTGTGCTGAGGATGCCCTCTGAGCAGGGCCGGCACAAAGCCTTTTCCACATGTCTCCCTCACCTGGCTGTGGTCTCCCTCATGGTCAGCACTGCAACATTTGCTTACCTGAAGCCCCCCTCGATCTCTTCCCATTACCTGGACTTGGCGGTATCATTTATGTACTCAGTGGTGCCTCCATCAGTGAACCTCCTCATCTACAGCATGAGGAACCAGGAGCTCAAGGATGCCTTGAGGAAACTGGATACGTGCCTCTTCATCATTTATAATAGGCTCACAACTGTAACAGGATTTAAAATAAATAAATAAATAAATAAATAAATAAAATCTATTAAGACATTTTTTTTTTAATTTGCCTTTTATACTGTTTTCTGAAGTATGTGATTTTGATTACTAATCATATTCTTAGCTTCCTATCTCTTAATTATTATTATAAAAATAATTGTTATTTTAACCCAAACATCTTATGAATCTCAATAAAGAATCCAGCAGAAATTCACTGGTCTCAGCTTCCCCAGCATGCAGGAGTGGCTGAGGTTCAAGAGCCCAGCTGCCACACAAAGGAGCAGCCCTGGTGGCCTTCAGGGTTGCCCCTCACTGCCTGCTGGGCTCTTCCTCTCTGTTGCCTTTGGGTTGGGGCTATTGCTTCCCTGGAGTCATGGCCATGGACAGTAGCTGGACGTGGCCTTTTCACTGCTGCTCTCTTTTCACTTTGTTTCCTTGTGCTGTTGAATTTGGGTAAGCCGTTAGATCTTATGGTGACTATCCTGCTGTCTGTACATTGGCATCCCTGTGTCTGCATGTAGCAGCAGGCAATGTGCAGCCCTGGGTCACTGCTGGCCTCCCTGCTTGCACCACAGTAACAAACGGGGCAGCTCAGGGCAAACCCAGAAGCTTGGACACCTCTTCCCAATGTGCTGTCATGAATGCAGCCAAGGGGTTGTATGTCTGTTTTTCTGGGCTTCTTCATGGAGTGAAGGATGCAGGCTTAAAGTCCCAGGGTGGTCTGTGAGGGATCAAGGGCTGGACCAAGAGTGCCCTTTTTTGCTGCACTTCCCAAAGCAGACTACAACTGCTCTTGGACTCATCTGCATGGAAATGTGCCACCTGCAGTGGGGCTGATGGCTGATGCCAGCCTGGAGAGGAATCTGGAGCTGCCAGGAGATGTCAGGGGAACCCAGGGACAATGTCCTCCATGGCCAATGATTAGAACCTCATAAAATGAGTGACCATACAAAGAGTGGTCTTTTAGGGGGAAAAGTGAATCTGAGGTGTCCAGGGGCTAAGAAAGGATCTGCAATGCCAGGGGAGTAAGTGAACAGCCAGCAGGTGAGGGCCCATAAGACTGCAAAGTAATTGAGGAAACCCTATGTAAAGCCTTGTGGGCCAGATCTGGTGCAGCGCTTGTCTGCCTTTGTGCCCATAGAGACATCCTATGGTCCTGCCAAGCCCTGCCCTGTGCTTATTTTGAAAAATAAATCAACCCTCCAAAATTACCAATCTGCAATACTTCATCTCTGCAGCCAGCCCCCACAAAACTTCTACCCTCTCTTTGAAAGATGACCCCAATATTTACTGCTGAGCACCATGTTACTGAGTGCCACTTGGGAGGCAGTGCAGGGCAGTGGGGATTACCAGGAGAAAGCCTTGTGTGAAGGCTGTGAGAAACAAGGAAATTCAGGGCTTTAGCAGATTTAGTAGCTTTAGCAGGCTCAAGTCCCAGAATGGAAAGCAATGCACGTCTGTGGGTGGAGCAGAAGGAGGAGGGGAGTCCCAGAATTGGGGCAGGGTTCAAGGGCCCTACGTGAAGCTGAGCTGATGAAGTGTCTGTCTTGCCTGGGTGCCTCAGCCTGGGAGAAGGGGCCTGCTGGGGCAGCGTGTGCCTGGGAGACAGCAGCAAATGGAGCCCGCGCAGGGTGAGCCTGTCCAAGGTGGACTGATCAGAGCCCAAGTGCTCAATCTATTGTGAACACACAGAGGAGAGCTCTGCAGTCACAGTGCATTCTGGGGCTGGGGCTTGAGCTGGGGCTGGGACTGGGACAATACTTCCTCTAAGTGTCTTCTAGGCCAGCTTCAGGCACACGGCTTCTGGACATCGTGTGATCTTCACTGTGTGTAAGAGAGACTGCTAACAGGCACAGGGCTGGAATATTGTCTTCAAGGTCCCTCCTGCCCTAGCACCTCCCAGGACTGGCACGGAACTGGCTTCTGGGTGTCAGAGAGGCTGGGAGTCCAGCAGCAGTGCCATGGGCCTGAAGGATCACAACCGTCTCACTTCTACCTGAGCAGGTCCCGAGATCAGTGGTGCCTCAGAAATTCCTAATCCAGTCCTACGTGAGTATCTGGAAAGTGGATTGTGAGTTGAGCTCTTGCTGCCACACCTGACAGCTCATCCCTTGACTCCTGGCTGGGATCTGTCCCTTTAGGCTCACATCTGCCAGTGTCTGTGATAGGCCAGCAGATGCACCTGCTTTGTTCGTAGTTTGTGAGATCCACTCTTCCTAAGTATTGGGTAGGTCCAAAAGAGCAAAAGGTCTTGGACAGGGGTTGTGATGTCAGAGGTGTCAGCCTTTGCCTGAAGTTATACTTCAGGGCTGCTTTTACTTTTTTTGCACAGAGGGGGCTACTGCTTCTAAGACACTCAGTGGAAACTGAAGCATTTTCCAGTCCTTTTCCACCCTGGCTTAAGAGATACTACTTTCTCAGAAGCAGAGTAGCCAGTAGAGGTGAGACACATACTATGAGATCATGAATGTCATCAGAAAGCTGAACCCAATTAGATGACTGATATGGGGAGGTCTGGAGAAGGCTGGCCAGGAGAGATGTGAGATTTGGGAGAAGGAAGAGAAGCTGGCCATCAGAAAATAACAATGTTGAAGAGGTAAGAGGGTGCAGGTAAAGTTGATTCTGCTGTAGCACTAACTTAAAACAGTCATGTGAGGCCCTTAACCTATTTTAATCTGTCACATTAATCCCTAAACCTAAATGCTACTCCACACCCTGACAGGAATCCACTACTCCAATTCCTGATCTCAAAGTATCCCTTGAAGCCAAAACCCAGCCCATAGCCCTTTTCCCTTACCCTTACTCTCCTGATCATCCTAATCCCTGTCCTTAATTGTAGCATTAAAATGCTCCATTTAACCCTAGATGACTTCTTAGCAGACCTAAACAAATCCTAAACAACAAAGCTTGCCAATATCCTAACCACAGACCTGACACCCCAAGCAGAACACCAAACCCTCCCACTAAACCTTTGCTCAATCTGTGACCCAGAAAAATTACTTTGCCCATACCCCAACCAGAGAAGAACAGCAAACCTTCCCATTAAATATCTGTTTACTCTCTAACCCAGAAAGGTGAAACCTACTCCCGTGGGAACTAGGAAGTTGTCACCTCTGACTCAGGATCTTCTTCCCCAGCAGAAGGAATGTGACTGTGGAAGCAACTGTGAGGTCACTTCTGTCCCTGCAGTTGATACGGCAGCAGCAGGAACGTGCCATGGAAAGGGACTGCGAAGTCGCTAAGGTTCGTAGGTGGCAGGTCACCCTTGACTTCTCCCTGGGATCTATACTTTTTGTCTTACGTCTGCCTGTGGCCGTGGTAGACCAGCAGAAGGCACCTGGTTGTCATGCTGACTGTGGGATCCCCTCTGCCTAAATATCCAAGACGACCCATACAGAAAGAAGGTCCATTTATGGGTTTTCATGTCCCTTCTGCTTGAGTACTTAACTGGACAGCAGGAGGCATGTGGCTTGGAAGATGCTGTTGAGGTGACTTCTTTCTGGTTGACTGACAGGCTGCAAAAAGGATGATGTGTTGGGATGCCTACTTTAGGAGTGGTTTTCACCCTGATGGAGCTTTCTTTGGTATTGGGAAAGAGCAGAAAGGAAAAAACTGCCACAAAATGCATCTTGGAAGGTTGGAACTGGCCATGAGGAGGAAGAAATGTCCCTCAAGTGGTCATGCTGTGGTGCCAGAGGTCACCCCAAGAATGTTGTGATCTGACCCTGGCTTTGTGTTTCCAGGAAGAGCTGATGAATGTTGACGAGACATCAGTGAAATCATGGAAATGTTGGGAGGAGAACAAGGTGGTGGACAGAGATGGGTGTCTGCAGACTTCAAGGAAATAGGGCAAAGAGTGGGACAGCACAGGAAAGCCTGCAGAGGAGAAGGCAGAGGGTGCTGGCAAGAAGGGAAGGCCCCAACAGCCCTGACATTTCTGTCCCTTTGGCTAGAGTTTATGAGGTGACTTTATACTCATTGCAAGGGAACCTCATTGGTTCCTTGCAACCCTATGCAGAGGTGGAGAGGTGTCATACCACTGCTCTTCTCGTGGCATCACACTGCCCACCACATCCCACTGACCCCAGGAAGAGCCCTGAACGAGACGTGGGGCTGCAGGATCTCTCTTTCCAGTGGCTGGGGTCAGACCTTGGCCCTTGTGCTACACTAAAACAAACCAAGACTTTTCCAGCAAAGTGCCTTTGCCTATCTGTAATCATGGCCTCCAATTATCTGCCCTAAGAAGTCCCTGGGGAGGCTCTGTTGGTAACAGCCCTCAGTGGGGCTCATTAATACTCCAAGTCACTTCAGCTGTTCCTTCTGACTTCCCTTTCTCTAGCGGTTGCATCATTCTCCTCTCAGTACCTGTGCTTCAGAGACTCAGCACCAAAATACACCATGGAACTCATTAAAATGCAGAAACTCCTAAGGAGCCATATCTCCCCCCCAGGTTTCTTCAAGACTGATACAGCTAATTGGAGAGCTTTCATGGCTGAGTTAAGGAGGAAGATTTCAAAGAGCATCTAATAAAAATCTTTTCTCATTTTAAAGGATGAATATTGCTGCATTTCAGTTTGGAGCATCTTTATCCCATTGATACTGATCCAGGGTGACTTTGGAGACATGCATAGGGAGGAAAAGCAGAGAGGTCTGACTGCATGCACAACCTTATTCCTCACCACCCCATCCCTGCCATTTCTCTCATTGGTGCTTGCATCGCTTTTCCTTACAGCAGATTTCTGCACTGTAGTCTGCAGCTGGATGTTACTGCTCCTTTGCACCAGCTCCCACCTGCTTTCCTTAGAGACCTGGATGCACTCAGGCACAGAAAGGTTTTTCCTATTTCCAAACAAACAACAGGGAAACATGCTGCAATTTTCCAAAAAGCCAAGCAAGCTCCTCATCTTGTATGCCTCCAGTGAGGTATACCTTCCCAAGAGGATGACTGCCTCATAAAGTGTTTTATACTGAGAGATAGGAAATTATAAGTATTAAGAAAAGTATTAATCCATCTGATATGAATTCAGTGATAAATGTTGAGGAGTTTCCTAAGGACACAATTAGACAGACTGCTGATAGATGAGCAAGCTTGAGCTCCCTGAAGCTCAAAGCAGCAACTGGGTCGGGTGAGAGGAATCTGAATGATCAAAGAGTAAGGGGAGGGCAAAGCAGGAGAGCCCTGGGAAGTGCACAGGTCCAGACAGGCAGCTGGAAAGGGGACATCCAACATGGACTGTGTAATCAAGACAGATGCAAGTACCTGGAAGATGAGGGAGCACACCAGGATAGACAAAGCGATGACAATGCAAGTACAGGGGAACATCAGTATTTCTTTTCCTGTGATGAATACAGATCTTTAAAATTCACATTCCTTCATGATAGAAACTGCACTGTGTGACATTTTAGGGCAGGGATTGAATCATTTGAGGTTATAAATAGTTGCTGTATTAGTTATGTACAGAACAAATTACTGGGTATTCAGGCAGAGCTTTGCTGTCTGCCCATAAGCAACCAGTGCCAAGATCTTCAGAGTAGTTGATTCACATTTGAAATATTTCCTTGAAGTCACATTTCATGGTTATGCTTTCCATAAAATCATTAGGCCTCCTGAGGCTCTGATGCATTTAAAGTAACTGCCTGGAATGGAAGCTGTGTGAAAGGACCTGCAGGAGACCAGAGCCCATTGATGGATCAGGTGGAGACAGACAGAGTTCCCAGGGCACATCCCCTGCCAGCAGTGGTCTTGGACCCTCGAAGTGAAGCCCAGCCCAGCACATGAAACCACTCCAAAGACAAACCCTTTCTTTAGTGGGTTCCTGGGGTTGATCTGAAGTTGAAATGGTAACTGGGATCCCAAGATACTCTCCCTTGTTCCTAGTAGACACCTAAACATCCATTTACCATCCTGGTTCACCTGTAGAAAACTCAGGCTGAAAGACTCAAGAGCAGCACATTTCAAATGGCTGAGGCAGAACCCATCCCATCCGCTCACCCAACTGTGGGGAATCCTCCCCTTCAAACTGGGAATATGAAAGTGAAAAATGCAAAATGACATTTTCGCCTTTTCCTTTACAAGATTTGCCTTTTCCTTTACCTGACTCCACTTTGGATGGTCACTCATTTTATGAGGTTCTAATCACTACCCACCGTACACATTGTCCCTGCAGATCCCCTGACATCTCCTGGCAGATCCAGATTCCTCTCCAGGCTGGCGTCAGCCATCAGACCCAAAGCAGGTGCACATTCCCATACAGATGAGTCCAAGACCAGTTGTTTCCTGATTTAGTGAGTGCTGTCATAAAGGGAGATCTTGGTCCAGCCGTTGTTTCCTCACAGACCACCCTGGGACAGGAAGGACAGGAAGCCTATGTCCTTCACTCCATGAAGAAGCCCAGAAAACAGAAGAGCAGGGAGCAACCTCTTGGCTGTATTCCTGAGGGCACCTTTAGGAGAGGCACCCAGGCCTCTGGGTTTGCCCTGAGCAGCCCTTTTTGTTTCTGTGTTGCTAACAGGAAGGCCAGCTGTGACCCAGGGCTGCACATTGCCTGCTGCTGCCTGCAGACACATGGACACCTCTGCATAGACAGCAAGACTCTAATCAAGGCACGTGAGACGTGAGACCTCAGGGCTTACCCAAATACAGGAACAGAAGAAAAAAAAAATAAAAAAAAAAAAAAAAAAAGGAAAAAAAGGAAGCAGAAGAAAGCAACAGTGAAAAGGCCAAGTCCTGCTTGAAAGGTTGCTTCAGGGAAGCCATGGTGTCAGCATGGCGCAAGACCCAAAGGCAGCAGAACGGGAGAGCCCAGCAGGCAGTGAGGGGCAGCCCCAAGAACCACCAGGGCTGCTCCTGCATGTGGCAGCTGGGCTCTTGGCCCTGAGTCCCTCCTCTGTGCTGGAGCTGCTCCCCCAGCTCTAGAGAACATGTGAACAGATTGGACCTTACACCAGTGATGGCATCTTTATTGTCTTTATCTGCACAGGAAGCCGGTTGTATAGATACAGAAGATAAATAGTTTCAAATAAATTAATGAATTTACAGGCAGGACACTAAGAAAAAACATTATTAAAGTCAAAATCATTCATTTGAGAAAATAATTTAAAAACATAAAGAAAGATGTTGACAAAAGATTTTCTGAAATATTGTGGGAATCCTTTAAGGAATATAAGGACATTATTGATGAGGAAAATTTTTGAAGAGTTTCTTCACTGTATCCTCCAGTGAATCCTCCTTCTTCACTGTAATCGCCATTTGCCGAGGCGATCGGCTCCGGGGCAGACGCGTTCTGCAGCGGAGCGGGCGATCGGGCCAGGCAGGGCTAAGTTTCCGGCATCGAGCCTACTTGAGGGAGCCGCCACGACCCGGCAGCCCTCGTGAGGGACGCTGACGAGGCGTAGGCGGAGCCAGCAGCGCCCCCTCCCCAGCCGTTCAAAAGCTGCCCCTAGGGAGCGCGAGCGACCAGGAGCGTGGCGAACAGGGCGGGCAAACAGGGCGTGGCGCGTCAGAAGGGAGTGGCGCGGCAGTTAGCGCAGGCAGTTCGAGCAGGCAGGGCGAGCAGGAAGGGCAGGGCGCTCTCCCCCGCCCATACGTAACACCTCCTGTAAGGACAGCCGTTAGCTAGGTGATAATGGTCTCCACCAGGCACGGTGCGCTCTCCAGGAAGTCGGTACACACCCAGACCGACTACCCGTTAAAAAATGCAGCAGTTCAGGTCACCGGATGCAGGGAGTGTCTGAGCCTGTTGCTGCCATCAGCGGGAGGCAGAGAAACTGGGTGCGTGAGGTGCGAGCAGGTGGATGACCTGGTCCGCATGGTGGCGGAGCTCAAGGAGGAGGTGGAGAGGTTGAGGGATATCAGGGAGTCTGAGCGGGAGATAGACTGGTGGAGCAACTCCCTGCAGGGCCTCAAGGAGAAGTACCGGGGTGAGACATCTCAAACGGGGGTGGACCCCTTGCCCTGTCGCCGTCAGGCAGAGGGAGGAGATCTGGGAGTTGAGGAGGAATGGAAACAGGTCCCTGCTCGACATCGCAGGCGATGCCCTCCCCTTCCGGCCCCACCTTCCCAGGTGCCCTTACATAACAGGTTTGAGGCCCTGGAGCTTGAGAGACCGGTGGGTGAGGAAGAGGTAGCAAGAGTACCCAGGAGGATGCCTAGGGCGAGGAGGTCGACTCCACGCCTCAGGACTGCCTCCACCAAGAAAGACAGAAGGGTTATTGTTGTGGGAGACTCTCTCCTCAGGGGAACGGAGGGCCCTATTTGTCGGCCTGGCCCTACCCCTAGGGAAGTCTGCAGCCTCCCTGGGGCCAGGGTCAGGGACGTTGCCAAGAAGCTTCCCAACCTGGTTTGCCCCTCTGACTATTATCCTCTTTTGATAGTCCAGGCAGGTAGTGATGACACTGAAGAGAGAAGCCTGAGGGCTATCAAACGAGACTTTAGGGGACTGGGACGGTTAGTGGATGGAGCGGGAGTGCAGGTGGTGTTTTCGTCCATCCCTAGGGTGGCAGGGAGGGGTACAGAAAGGACACGCAAAGCCCACATGATAAACACATGGCTTAGAGGCTGGTGCCAACGCAGAAGTTTTGGGTTTTTTGACCATGGGGCACTTTACTCGACACCCGGCCTGATGGCTGCAGACGGGTCCCTATCTTTTAGGGGAAAACGGATCCTGGGCCAGGAGCTGGCAGGGCTCATTGAGAGGGCTTTAAACTAGGTAAGAAGGGGGACGGGGCTGAAGCAAGGATTGTTGGAGCTGTGCCAGGGGGAACAATAGCAAGGCCGGGGGATAAGGCAATGGCCCAGCTGAAGTGCATCTACACCAATGCACGCAGCATGGGTAACAAACAGGAGGAGCTGGAAGCCATCGTGCAACAGGCAGGCTATGACTTGGTTGCCATCACGGAGACGTGGTGGGACCACTCTCATGACTGGAGTGCTGCAATGGCTGGCTATAAACTCTTCAGAAGGGACAGGCAGCACAGAAGGGGTGGTGGTGTGGCTCTCTATATTAGAGAGTCTTTCGATGTTGTAGAACTCGAGGCTGGGAATGACAAGGTCGAGTCCCTCTGGGTTAGGATCGGTGGGGCCAACAAGGCTAGCGTCCTGGTCGGGGTCTGTTATAGACCGCCGAACCAGGATGAGGAGACGGATGAGGAGTTCTACAGGCAGCTGACAGAAGTTGCGAAATCGTCAGCCCTTGTTCTCGTGGGGGACTTCAACTTCCCTGACATATCATGGGGGCACAACACAGCCCAGAGAAAGCAGTCTAGGAGGTTTCTAGAGAGCATGGAGGATAGCTTCCTGATGCAGCTGGTTAGTGAGCCCACCAGGGGTGGCGCCCCACTAGACCTTCTCTTCACAAACAGGGAAGGACTGGTGGAGGATGTGATTGTCGGGGGCTGTCTTGGGCAGAGTGACCACGAAATGGTGGAGTTCTCTATTCTTGGCGAGGCCAGGAAGGGGACCAGTAAAACCACTGTCTTGGACTTCCGGAGGGCTGACTTTGTGCTGCTGAGGACACTGGTTGGCAGAGTCCCTTGGGAGGCGGTACTGAAGGGCAGAGGAGTCCAGGAAGGCTGGGCGCTCTTCAAGAGGGAAATCTTAATGGCGCAGGAACGGTCTGTCCCCACGTGCCCAAAGACGAGCTGGCGGGGCAGAAGACCAGCCTGGCTAACCAGAGAATTGTGGCTGGAGCTTAGGAGGAAAAGGAGGGTTTATAATCTTTGGAAAAGTGGGCAGGCCACTAAGGAGGACTATAAGGATGTTGCGAAGCTGTGCAGGGACAAAATTAGAAAAGCCAAAGCTCAACTGGAGCTCAATCTGGCTACTGCCGTTAAAGATAACAGAAAATGTGTTTATAAATACATCAACACAAAAAGGAGGACTAAGGAGAATCTCCATCCTTTACTGGATGCGGGGGGAAACTTAGTTACAAGAGATGAGGAAAAGGCGGAGGTGCTTAATGCCTTCTTCGCCTCAGTCTTTAGCGGCAATACCGGTTGTTCTCTGGATACCCAATTCCCTGAACTGGTAGAAGGGGATGGGGAGCAGGATGTGGCCCTCACTATACATGAAGAAATGGTTGGTGACCTGGTACGGCACTTGGAAGTGCACAAGTCGATGGGGCCGGACGGGATCCACCCGAGGGTACTGAGAGAACTGGCAGAGGAGCTGGCCAAACCGCTTACCATCATTTATCAACAGTCCTGGCTATCGGGGGAGATCCCAGTTGACTGGCGGCTAGCAAACGTGACGCCCATCTACAAGAAGGGCCGGAGGACTGACCCGGGAAACTACAGGCCTGTCAGTTTGACCTCAGTGCCAGGGAAGCTCATGGAGCAGATTATCTTGAGAGTCATCACGCAGCACTTGCGGGGCAAGCAGGCGATCAGGCCCAGTCAGCATGGGTTTATGAAGGGCAGGTCCTGCTTGACGAACCTGATCTCCTTCTATGACAAAGTGACGCGCTGGGTGGACGAGGGAAAGGCTGTGGATGTGCTCTACCTTGACTTCAGCAAGGCTTTTGACACCGTTTCCCACAGCATTCTCCTCAGGAAACTGGCTGCTCTTGGCTTGGACTGGTGCACGCTTCGTTGGGTTAGAAACTGGCTGGATGGCCGGGCCCAAAGAGTCGTGATAAATGGAGTCAAATCCAGTTGGAGGCCGGTCGCTAGTGTCGTTCCCCAGGGCTCGGTGCTGGGGCCAGTCCTCTTTAATATCTTCATCAATGATCTGGATGAGGGGATCGAGTGCACCCTCAGTAAGTTTGCAGATGACACCAAGTTAGGTGCGTGTGTCGATCTGCTCGAGGGTAGGAAGGCTCTGCAGGAGGATCTGGATAGGCTGCACCGATGGGCTGAGGTCAACTGCATGAAGTTCAACAAGGCCAAGTGCCGGGTCCTCCACCTGGGACGCAATAACCCCAAGCAGAGCTACAGGCTGGGAGATGAGTGGTTGGAGAGCTGCCTGTCAGAGAAGGACCTGGGAGTGATGGTTGATAGTCGGCTGAATATGAGCCAGCAGTGTGCTCAGGTGGCCATGAAGGCCAACAGCATCCTGGCCTGTATAAGAAGCAGTGTGACCAGCAGGGCTAGGGAGGTGATCGTCCCCCTGTACTCGGCTCTGGTGAGGCCGCACCTCGAATACTGTGTTCAGTTTTGGGCCCCTCGCTACAAGAAGGATATCGAGGTGCTTGAGCGAGTTCAGAGAAGAGCGACGAAGCTGGTGAGGGGCCTGGAGAACAAGCCCTACGAGGAGCGGCTGAGGGAGCTGGGATTGTTCAGCCTGGAGAAAAGGAGGCTCAGGGGTGACCTTATCGCTCTCTACAGGTACCTCAAGGGAGGCTGTAGCGAGGTGGGGGTTGGTCTGTTCTCCCACGTGCCTGGTGACAGGACAAGGGGGAATGGGCTTAAGTTGCGCCAGGGGAATTTTAGGTTGGATCTTAGGAAGAACTTCTTTACCGAAAGGGTTGTTAGACATTGGAACGCGCTGCCCAGGGAAGTGGTGGAGTCCCCATCCCTGGAGGTCTTTAAAAGACGTTTAGATGTAGAGCTTAGGGATATGGTTTAGTGGGGACTGTTAGTGTTAGGTCAGAGGTTGGACTCGATGATCTTGAGGTCTCTTCCAACCTAGAAATTCTGTGATTCTGTGATTCTGTGATTCTGTGATCCTTCAGCTCCTGGTTCCTCATGCTGTAGATGAGGGGGTTCACTGCTGGAGGCACCACCGAGTACAGAAATGAAACCACCAGGTCCAGGAACTGGGAGGAGATGCTGGTGGGCTTCAGGTGGACAAACATGATTGTGCTGAGAAAGAGGGAGACCACGGCCAGGTGAGGGAGACATGTTGAAAAGGCTTTGTGCCGTCCCTGCACAGAGGGCATCCTCAACACCGCCCTGAAGATCTGAAATATGACACCACAATGAAAACAAAACAACAAAACAATACACAAAGGCTAAAACCAATAACGGCATGTTCCCTGTGGTAGTCTGAGTCTGCGCAGGAAAGCTTGAGGATCTGGGTGATTTCACAGAAGAACTGGTCCACAGCATTGCCTTGGCAGAGGGGCAGGGAAAACGTATTGGCAGTGTGTAGGACAGCAGTGAGAAAGCCACTGCCCCAGGCAGCTGCTGCCATCTGGGCACAAGCTCTGCTGCCCAGGAGGCTCCCATAGTGCAGGGGCTTGCAGATGGCAACATAGCGGTCATAGGACATGATGGTGATGAGGGAATACTCTGCATCAAAGAACAAGACTAAAAAAAGGACTTGAGCTGCACATCCTTGATAGGTGATGTCCTTGGTGTCCCAGAGGGAATTGGCCATGGCTTTGGGCAGAGTGGTGGAGATGCAGCCCAGGTCGTTGACGGCGAGGTTGAGGAGGAAGAAGTACATGGGGGTGTGAAGGCGGTGGTCGCAGGCTACGGCGGTGAGGATGAGGCCGTTGCCCAGGAGGGCAGCCAGGTAGATGACCAGGAAGAGCCCGAAGTGCAGGAGCTGCAGCTCCCGTGAGTCTGCGAATGCCAGGAGGAGGAACTCGGTGATGGAGCTGCTGTTGGGCATTTGCTAGTTCTAGGCATGGGGTCCTGACGACAGTGGAAAAAGACAGTAAGGAAGTTCAACAGAATTATCTGATAAGAGCTAATTCAATTTTGAAGTATTAATCATATATTTTGCAGGTCGCTTTCTTAAGTTGTGACTGATGCTTCCTGAGGTTGTCCCTGGGAGTCCGATACTCTACTGTGGGCAATGTTGTAGTCAGTCCTCACCTATAAATATAAGGAAAGGGGAAGGTGTTAATAACAGATAAAATTCACTCCTCATATCAGGTGATTATCCACATTGCCTTTCCAAGTTCACCCAACTGCAGAGCAGGGCTGTCTGGATTTCCTTTCTGTATACTGTCATTCCTGCTGCACTCCAAGTGAAACCTTGTGGCTCCACAGAGAGAAATGGACTGTCCCTTTAGTGCAGAGTGTTCGTTCCGAGGGGACAGTCAGTCTGTCCATAAAGGCTGCTCTCTTCTGCTGGCATGTCTAGGAGCTGTGGGATAATTACACTCACATGTTCACCTGAAGAGAACCAGGGCACTGTTGAATCCATTCTCAAAATGCAAATCTTCAGACCCGTCACCCTGTCCCCATGCTCCCCTACCGCAAGTTCACCAAGGGCTCAGTCCATGTGCATGTGAAACCCCCATCCCCAGCCAGCCTGGCAACAAGAACAGCAGCAGCACGGCCAGGTGGAGAAGCCAGCAGGAATGGCACCATGATGCTGCCAGGGGAGGCAAGGCCAGGGAGGGACAGACGGACACTCAGCAGACCGTCCTCTGATGCAGCTCTGCCTGCGGAGGAGGCAGCTCCTGCTGGGGACACCGGGGGCTTGAGGGCAGAGGCTGTGCTGGTGGGAGAGGAGAGCAGGGGATGTCCCAAGGAAGGGGTGGCAGGGGATGGCAGGGAGGTGCCTGAGCCCTCCCTCACACAGTGTTTCTGGCAGCAGCTCCCTCTCACTACCTGCCCATGTCCCTGCTGCCTGCCCATGTCCCTGCTGGGAGAGGGTTGTCTGTCCCCACATCTCCTCCTTATCCACGTTCACAGACCCCATCCCATAAGCTATGAGCTGAGCTCTGCCCTGCAGAGGACTCCTGAGTACAGGGCCATGTCCATGGGCATCACAGGGATGTCCATGATGCTCCTAATGATGAGCTCACTTAAAACCTGACGAGACCACAAACATGATGTTTCTGCAGTCTTTATGCTGAGGTGCCTGAAGGGACTTTATGAAGTTCATCGTGAACATACTGATCTCTCAGTGCAATACTCTAGGAATTTCAGTTTCCTGTACAATCCAGAAAACCCATTGCCATGAAACCTGCTTCCCCTCTGCAGGAATCTGAAAGCACTCAACCAAATAAAGGCTTCCTCTTCAGATCAACCAAGCCTCGGTCTTCCTCTTGAAGAAATGCCATTCTCTTATAAATGCCCCCTCATAAATGCCAAATGATGCCGCCTCATAAATGCCACTCTCTAAAGCATTTTCTAGTCCACATTACAGGTAGAGTGAGACCTATCCTGACAGATGCTGTCAGCTATCAGATGTGCCAGCTGTAGAAGAACTCTTTGGCAACCCCATCTGCATTGCCCTGCTGCCAGAGACTCACGGTGTCAAGAGTCGAGAGATCTGTCCTGCCAAATGCTGCCCTCTGTTGTTGCGCTCCTCGCTGCCTCCAGCCCCTCTCACCTTCTCTCCTCTCCCCGTGCCAACTGTGATCAGAGCCCCCTGTCCGGCTGCACTGTGCAGAGGAGCTGCTCTTAGGCAGAGCTGTCTCTCTGCAGCGCTGCCTGCTTCCCAGGAGCTTCCCTTGGGCCCAGGAGCCCAGCCCAGCTCAGCAGCACAGCACCCAACCATGGCGTCACTTGCTCTGTGCCATTGGGCTCCCTTGAGGTGTCCCCAAGGCCTCAGGGCTGACAGCTCCTGAAGGCAGCAGGCTCTCTCCTGGGCTGTGGTGCTTGAAGCAGACTGAAGTCATCACCAACTGTTCCTCTCTGAACACAGGATATACGGATGTGATTTGTGCTATTAGAGCATGATTGTCAAACATGAGAACAAATGTTTCCCTCCCTTAACCCCTATTCTGTTCCTAGTGTGTGGCAGGACACCTCAGCCATGAAAGGCAGGGATCATGTCATCTCTCTGAACACCCTTCACCATTTCTTTCAGGGACTGAGAAAGAAACATCTTGTTCATTTGTGTCCTAACAAGGTAGGGGGGACCAGAATGCTCTAGAATGGTTTCCATGAACAAAGTGGAATGGGACACTGAGAAATCATTGGTTGAGTTTCCCCTGCTGTCCATATGGAAGGTCCTCTACCCATAAAAACAAACAAACAAACAAACAAACAAAACTCTTCTTCCTCTTTCACATGACCAGCATGTTGACTGGGATGTGGAACACCCTCATCAGTGCTCTGGTTGCTGAGAGCCAGCACCTGCAGATACGCGGGGCCTTCTTCCATGGGGATTTTTCCTCCTTGCAGACCTTGTACAGCTCCATCACTCTGCACCAGATGGTGCCCAGTTTCCTAGATGGGGACAGCACCCCCTTTGCTCTACCACAGAGGTGGTAGAACTATCTGCTGCGCCTTCTGCATAACAAGAGTGCTTCTGGCTGTGAGCCATGTCCTAGGGTCAGCCCTGGGCTGTATGCCATCCCTGTTCTCTGCAAGAGTCGTGAAGTGGAAGGTCTGGCTCCAGAAGGCAGCTTCACCTGAACCAGGGGAATTTCTCTCACTACAGGAATTATGTCTCCTCCTCCCAGCTACAATTCTGTGGTCCCTGTGTCGAGGTCCCCTTCTTGCCTGATCTCTCCTACAGTGCCACGGTGATACTCATGGTCTTTGCTTTCATTATCTGTATTTGGGATCCAATCTTCCTCTTCCCACTCATGCAGTGTTCATGTGTGTGCACCCTGTGTTGACAGGCTCCAGGCCTTATCCACCTGCTCTTCTGTCCTCACGAGTGTCACTGTTTTCTATGACACCATCATCACTGTCTGTGTGAAGCGCAGAACAGCCCTCCTCAGAGATTTTAACCAAGCCCTTTCCCAAACCTTCATCATCCTCCTGGCCAGCCCTCAGGTTGCTTAGAGGTGGTGTGGGAAGTGTGAGAGAGGTGCTGGTGGAGCTGCAGATGTCATCATAAGACCTATCTCAAAGCCCTTGGAAAGGTCAGATTGATGAAAGACGTTCCTTGGGACTTGGAAAAGGCAGATGTCAAAACCATCTTCTACTAGAAAGGCAAGCAGAAGGATAACCAATGATTAAAATGGCAGCCTTAACCCTAGCCATCAACCCAGACCTAAACTATAAGCCTCTGTCCACGTTTTAGTTAGGACAGGGTTAATTTTCCTCCTAGTAGCTGGTAGAGTGCTGTGTTTTGGATTAGGATGAGAGGAGTGCTGATAACACTCTGATGTTTTAATTGTTGCAGAGCAGTGGTTACACTAAGCCAAGGAATTTTCAGCTCCTCGCTCTGTCCTGCCAGCGGGAAGGCGGGAGGTGCAGCAAGCGCTGGGAGGGGACAGAACCAGGACAGCTGACCCAAACTGGCCAAAGGGCTATTCCATACCATCAGATGTCATGCTAAACAATAGATAGGGGTGGCTGGCCGGGATGGGGGGGCCGGCTGCTCGGGACAGACTGGGCATCTGTCAGCAGGTGGTGAGCAATTGCATTGTGCATCACTTGTTTCATGCACACTATTATTATTATTATTATTATTATTATTGTTGTTGTTGTTGTTGTTGTTGTTGTTTAACATGTTAATAAACTGTCTTTATCTCAACTCTTGCTTCACTTTTCCGTTTCTCTCCCCCATCCCAGAGAGGGAGGGGGGAGGGTGAGCAAACAGCTGTGTGGTGTTTAGTTGCTGGCCCGGTTAAACCACAAGACCCAGAAAGGTAAACCCTAGTTCCCATAGAAACTAGGAAGTGGTCAGATCTGCCTCAGGATCTCCTCTTCCCCAGTAGGAGGAATATGACTCTGGATGCAGCTGTGAGGTCACTTCTGTCCCTGCAGTTGATAGGGTAGCAGCAGGAACGTGTCATGGAAAGAGACTGTGAGGTCATTAAGGTCTGCAGGTGGCAGGTCACCCTTGACTTCTCCCTGGGATCAGTACTTTTTGTTTGACATCTGCCAGTGGCCCTGCTAGGCCAGCAGAAGGCACCTGGTGGGCATGCTGACTGTGGGATCCCCTCTGCCTGCATACCCAGGAGGACCCAGACACAAAGAAGGCCCCAATATAGGTTGTCCTGTGCGTTCTGCTTGAGTACATGACTGGACAGCAGGAGGCACATGGCTTGGTTGTGTGCAGCCAAGGAGCTGCAAGGCCAGTAGCAGGCCCTTGGCTTGGAAGATGCTGGTGAGGTGTGTGGTTGGAGGACAGGCCGCAAGAAGGCTGATGGGTTGGGATACCTACTTGAGGAGTGGTTTCCACCCTGGTGCAGCTTTCTCTGGTGGTCAGAAAGAGCAGGAGAGAAAAAATTGCCACAAAGTGTACCTTAGAATGGTGGCACTGGCCATGAGGAGGAAGAAATGTCCAGGGGAACATCTGCTCTTGCTGCTATAGACTGAGGTAAAGAAGGCTTTGAGTACGTCAGCCTTTACCTCCTCTCTTGTCACCAGGTTTCCTCCCACATCCAATAAAGGATGATGATTCTCCTTAATCCTCCGTTATTTAAAGTATTTATATAAGCAGTTTTTATTTTCTTTGGCAGTAATAGACGGATTAAGCTCCAGCTGGGCTTTGGCCCTTCTAATTTTGACCTGCACAGCCCCATAACATTTAGGACACAGCTCCAGACAAACTGACAGCATGCATGAGAAGGAAGCACAGAAGAGGTGAAACCTGGCAGCCTTCCATCCCCTACCCTTCTGTGACTCTGTGCTGCAGTTCCATTCAACAGGTTACTCCCATATTATCCATACTTTTCTGCAGCTCCTGATGCTGCTATCTTGTCAGAGATAGCACAATCACATGAAGGCTGAACCGTCTGCCTGCAGACATGAACGGCTGACAGAATGGAGCATCGATGTGGGGGAACCTTGAGAAACTGCAGGATTTTGCCTACAGGAACCTCTTGACATTTACAAGGGGAAGAGCGTAATCCTGCACCGGAGGAAGAGTAACCCCACACATCAGGGCAGAGTGGGACCCTGCTGAGTGAGCAGTGCCCAGGAGGAGGAGGGCCTGGGTACCAAGGGGGGTAGCATATGAATAGTGGTGTCTGCTCATCAGGAACCAGTCCAGCTTCCTACACAGCTGCCTTACGAGGAGCATGGCCACCGGGAAGATCTGAGTTATCAGACTCAGCTCAGATCCAGAGTGACACCACATAAGCAAGGGTCTGCAGCCAGCAGGGAAAGATTTGGGAGTCCGGGAGTACTAAGCAAAGATTAGTGTGGAGAGGAGCAAGGGCTGTGGCAAGGCTGAGAGTCCCAACAGGACACAGGTCTTTGTGTCCATGGCTATGGCTGTTGTCTCTGCCACTGAGGCCTATGAGAAGACAGCTTATAGTTAAAGCACCAGGGCCTCATTGCCTCTTTGCCATGTGTAGTGGGTTTACGTGGCAAGGTTTTGGTAGGAGGGGGGCCATAGGGGTGGCTTCTGTGAGAAGGATCTAGAAGCTGCCCCATGTTTGGTAAGGGCCCCACTGCTGACCAGAGCTGAGCCAAGAAGCGATGTTGTTTTGTGCCTCTGTGAGAGCATATTTAAGACAGGGAAAAAAACGCTGCGCCACTCAGCAGCTGGGAGGGTGAGAGGAGTGAGAAACAGCCTTGCAGGCGCCAAGGTCAGTGAGGAAGGAGGGGGAGAGGTGCTCCAGGCGCCGGAGCAGAAGTCCCCTGCGGCCTGTGGTGAGGCCCATGGTGAAGCAGGATGTCCCCCTGCAGACCATGGTGAAGCAGGATGTCCCCCTGCAGCCCATGGAGTACCACGGAGGAGCAGGGTTCCGCGCTGCAGCCCGTGGAGGAGACCACGGTGGAGCCTGTGCCCCGAAGGAGACTGCGGCCTGTGGAAGACCCCTGCCAGAGCAGATTCCGGGCCAGACCTGCAGCCCGTGGAGAGGAGACCATGCAGGAGCAGGTGACCCGGCAGGAGCTGCTGCCCGTGCGGGACCCAGGTTGGAGCAGTTTGCTCCAAAGGGATGGACCCTGTGGTACGGACCCATATGTGGAGCAGTTCTTGAAGATCTGCTGCCTGTGGACAGCCCACACTGGATCAGTTCAGCAAGGACTGCGTCCCGTGGGTGGGACCCCACAGCACAGGGGACAAGAGTGACCAAGAAGGAGCGGCAGAGAAGAAGTGCTGTAGACTGACCATAACCCCCATTGCCCCGTTCCCCTGCGCCGCTCGGGGGGAGGACGTGGAAGAGGGTGGATGGGGGGGGAAGGTGCTTTTCATTTCTTTGTTTCTTACTTCTCTAGCTTGTTAGTATAAGCAATAAATCTTACTTTCTCTCTATGCTGAGTCTGTTTTGCCCATCACACTAATTATTGCGCGATCTCCTAGTCCTTATCTCAACCCTTGAGCCCCTTTCATCGTATTTTCTCCTCACTCCTCTTTGAGGAGGGGGAGTGAGAGAGCGGTTGTGGTGGAACTCGGCTGCCCACCCGAGTAAAACCATCACACCATGACCCAGGAACCAGGCAGGGGTTGTACTATTATCCTTCACTTGGCAAACCACATCCCCACCTCCTAGTGCCACAGGAAGAGCCCTGAGCAATGTGTGAAGGAAATGGATCTCCCTTCCCAGAGTCCGGGGGTCAAGGGTCAACCCTTGTGCTTGGTGAAACACATCCACTTGGTCTCCACATCAGTGTCACCTTCACATTCCTTTGTCTCCTTGACCTCACTACCTCCAATGTTCTGCTCTAAGGGAGGCTATCTCAGTCCCGGCCCACGGGGGACACTGCAGGAAACTTGCATCTGACTTGGACTTCTTGAGAGATGTCTTCAATTTGCTCTCAGTGCCTGAGGTTCATGGGCTCATAGCCAAAGCCTCCAGAGGGGTGATTACAATGCCTTGGTCTGGGACTCTGCTGCTGAGCTCGGCTGGGCTCCTGGGACAGGGAGAGCTTCTGGCAAGAGGGCCCTGGTGCAGAGAGACAGCTCTGCCCAGGAGCAGCTCCTCTGCACAGTGCAGCAGGGGAGAGATAAAAAGGCACAGACTCAGAGAGGACTGGAGGATACAGGACTCTTAGAGGAGAAAAAGGGAGAGGGGTTAAAGGCTGTTGGGAATAAGAAGATGCTGAGAGTGGATGGGAGGAGAAATATCCACAGACGTTGTCAAGGTAAGTCTCTGGCTGCAGGGCCATGAAGCTGCATGTCCTGGAAGTGTCTCCTTCTGGGTCTTGTTTCTGGGAGGGCAGTGGGCAATAGAGTAGGATTTGAGACTGCTGCTGGATTGCACTGTGAGGTGAGGAAGTGTGGCAGAAGCCCCTTGGAGTGCTGTAACCTAGCTGCCCTCAGTCAGCCAAGAGCAGAGTGACCAAGTCTCCTCCAGACATCGCAGGGAGTTGAGATGGGTTACTGGGACATCC
>MU016128.1:0-17078 GCA_011076525.1 Nettapus auritus
ATATCGATTGTGGCATACCGCTTGGCTGCCTTTGATTCCAGTTCATATTGGAGTTCTAGCATGTCCGGCACTGCAGCGCTCAGTGGTGGCGTCACTTCATTCAGGCCACGATTGTCCACTGTTAATCTCTACTCACCATTAGAGTTTCGCACTGGCTATATGGGACTATTAAAAGGTGAATGAGTCTTGCTGATCACTCCTTGGCTCTCCAGTTGACGAATTAGCTTATGAATGGGAATCAGGGAGTCTCGATTGGTGCGATATTGTCGCCGGTGCACAGTTGTAATAGCGATTGGCACTTGCTGTTCTTCGACCCTCAGTAACCCCACCACAGAAGGGTCCTCTGAGAGACCAGGCAAGGTGGACAGCTGTTTAGTGCCCTCTGTCTCTAAGGCAGCTATGCCAAAAGCCCACCGGTACCCTTTTGGATCCTTGAAGTACCCTCTCTTGAGGTAGTCTATGCCAAGATAGGAAAACAATAATAATAATATTTTTTTATTATTAAGATAGGAAAACAGTAATAATAATAATAATAATGTGTATGAAACAAGTGATGCACAGTGCAATTGCTCACCACCCGCTGACTGATGCCCAGTCTATCCCCGAGCAGCTGGCTCCCCCATCCCGGATAGCCACCCCTATATTTTTTTTATCATGACGTCAGATAGTATGGAATACTCCTTTGGCCAGTTTGGGTCAGCTGCCCTGGGTCTGTCCCCTCCCAGCTCTTGCTGCACCCCCAGCCAGCCTGCTGGCAGGACAGAGGGAGGAGCTGAAAAGTCCTTGGCTTGGTACAAGCACTGTTCTGCAACAACCAAAACATCGGCATGTTATCAGCATTCTTCCCATCCTAATCCAAAACACAGCATTCCACCAGCTACTAGGAGGAAAACTGTCCTAACTGAAACCAGGACTCCCTGGGGGAGTGCCTACCAACAGTCCTTCCAGAAGAATGATAAGAAATTGGAAAAATAATTCCAAAATTAGAGGAATTGATAAAATAAGAAAATTGTTAAATATTGTGTATCAGTCTGGACAAAAGAACCAATTAAGGAAACACCAGTATTTTGGCCAAAATACGGGTCTGATGAAAATTCAGGCTTTAAATTTATATGTAAACAATAAGACTCCTTTTTCGGAGAAGGAGCCAAGTTACTCTCCCTATAATCCTAATATTGCACCGGTGGCAGCAGCAGCTGCTCCATGAAGGGAGACAGGGACTGCAATTAACACTGTCCCTAGAGAAGGAGCGTACTCCAGGCTCTGTAGAGAGAATTTCACCATCCCTGATACTAACAGTACTAACACTGTGTATCCTCTTAGGTGAACACCTCCCACCCCCTCCTTACCAGCAGAGAGGTTAGGAGTTTTAAGAAGGAAATAAAGTCTTTAATTGAGGAGCCCATCAGGCTAGCTGAACAATTAGACCAGTTCCTAGGGTCTAACTTATACTCTTGGGGGAGAAATGATGTCTCTACTAAGTATGTTGTTTACAGGGGAAGAAAGGGGAATAATCAGGAGAGCTGCTATACAAGAATGGGAGAGAGCTCATCCTCCAGGACCAGGGGTAAAACCAGCAGAGCAGAAACACCCACTTGCCAATCCTGACTGGAATAATAATAATGCGCAACACAGAAATCATATGAGAGCCTTGGGGTCAAAAAGAGAAAGTACTCGGGGATGAATCCCTAGGACCCAGTATCCCAAGGGCTCTTGAAAGTTCATTTTGTGATTAAAGCCTGGCCAGATACACACACAGAGAAGGGCAACAAAGCTGGTGAAGGGTCTGGAGAACAAGTCTTACGAGGAACGGCTGAGGGAACTGGGGTTGTTCAGCCTGGAGAAAAGGAGGCTCAGGGGCGACCTTATTGCTCTCTATAGGTACATTAAAGGAGGCTGTAGCAAGGTGGGGGTTGGTCTGTTCTCCCATGTGCCTGGTGACAGGACAAGGGGGAATGGGCTAAAGTTGCGCCAGGGGAGGTTTAGGTTGGATATTAGGAAGAACTTCTTTACTGAAAGGGTTGTTAGGCATTGGAATGGGCTGCCCAGGGAAGTGGTTGAGTCACCGTCCCTGGAGGTCTTTAAAAGATGTTTAGATGTTGAGCTTATTGATATGGTTCAGTGAAGGACTTGTTAGTGTTAGGTCAGAGGTTGGATTCGGTGATCTTGGAGGTCTCTTCCAACCTAGACGATTCTGTGACTCTGTGACAGAAAAAGCTCCAGAAGGTGGGAGGATGTAGTGAACAGTCACTGAGGGGCCTCCTGCGCGAGGCCCTGAAGGTGTCTGTCAGGAGGGGAGATGAGAAGGAAAAGCAGAGAGCAAAACTAATGGTATTGACAGTGTAGCGGGTAGTAAGGCAGACGGTTGGAGAAAGAGGAAGAAAATCGTCGGGGGGTCCGCGCGCGCCAGTCAGGGCCAGGATGAAAAGGAGAGGAAGAGGAGATGAAGGAATGGCAAGCAAGGAAAGCTGTCTGTGTTACAGCCTGTATCCTAGCGTGGACAGGCTTTGATAATATGTTTTAAGTGTGGCCAGGCTGGCCACTTCAGGAAGGAATATCCGGAGTGGAAGAAGCAGAGAAGGAAAATGGGATGAAATATGGTATACTGATATGTTGCTTCAGCATCCTGGATGTAAAAAAATATGGAATTAAATTGGCCCCTGACTGAGCCTTTGGTGAATGTACAGGCTGGAGAAAGATAAAAAGAGGTGTTAAAAGGGTTATTGAAGGTGTTAGAGGTGTGGTATGTAATGTTTGACAGAGCTGTTTTAAGTTGAATGAGCAGGGAAAGAGGATGTAGGCATTATCTGAGACTAGGGATAGAATGATCACTGGGTAATTATTGTATGTACCCAAGGCAGGGACTAACTTGTTGGGAAGAGATTTGATAATGAAATTGGGCATTCAAATAATAAATTCCTAGACTGGAATAAAATTGTTATTAATGGAGTGCTCTCAGGCCCTGAGAGCAAAGATGCATTCACCTCTGACTGGAAAGACCCTGAAATGGGGGCGGAAGCAGCAATACAGATGGACAGTTTTACCTCAGGGGTTCACAGTTCTAGAACAGATTTTTGAGCAATTACAACCTCCTGAGGAGGTGTTACTATTACAATATGTGGATGATCTTTTATTGTCAGGACAGGAGAAAACAGTTGAGAAGGAAAGCTACTAACAAGCTATTCAACTTTCTGGGAAAACAGGGCTTGGTAGCATTGAAAAATCAATTACAATATGTAGAAAGAGAAGTCAGGTATTTAAGGCATCTGATGTCTGAGGGAAAATGAATAATAAATCCAGAGAGGATTCAGGGAATTGTTAAAAACTAAGAAAGAACTAAAAAGTTTTTAAGAAAAAGGTTTTTTTTTAAGGAATCAGGAGTCATGAAGTCTGAAGGAAAATGGACACTCCCTGATGGGAGAGAAATGCTGAATAAAGCACCAGTGAGGCAAATATTAACTGTTTTACATCAAGAGAGTCACTGGGGGTTCAAGCAATGTGTGATGTTGTGCTAAGAAAGTATGTCTGTGTAGGAATATACACTTCAGTGAAGCAAATATGCAGAGAATGTACCATATGTCAAAAGGTAAATAAAAAGGTCATCCGTAACCCACCTAGAGGGGGATGGGAGCCAGGGATTCGACCTTTACAAAGTATACAAGTAGACTTTACTGAGTTACCTAAAGTAGGGAGACTTAAGTACTTGTTTGTCCTAATTGACCACGTGACTGGATGGGTGTAAGCTTTCCCCTCGGTATCTGCCACTGCGAACACGGTGGCTAAGGTATCACTGAAGCAAATAGTCCCTAGATATGGGATAGTTGAAAACATTGATTCAGATCAAGGAAGTCATTTCACTTCACAAGTACTGCAAGGGTTAATGCAGGCCTTAGAGACTGAGTGGGATTTTCACACCCCCTGGCATCCCTCCTTTTCTGGGAAGGTGGAGCGAATGAACCAGACATTAAAGAAGCAATTACCTAAATTAATGTTAGAAACCCAACTTCCTTGGGTAAAATGCTTATCTTTAGCACTCCTCCAGGTTCAGTGCCTCCATGGCATACGTGATCTTAGTGAGTGTTGTCTTTTTTGTTGGCACTCAGAGCAACTTAGCAGACAACTCACTGCCCAAAGACTGCCATAATTTATTCTGTGCCTTAGCCGACAAGAATAAGTCAGTTGTATAATCTTACTAACTGCTGGGTGTGCGGATGGCCAAAAGGGGAAAATTCATGGCCATGGGTCTCCATTCCCTTGACACCTAAGTAGTTGGTTAGCAACAAAAGCAAATTGCAAGTTGTTGTGGCTTAACCCCGGTCGACAGCTAAGCACCACACAGCCGTGCTGTTCGCTCACCCTCCCTCCTCCCTCTCTGGGATGGGGGAGAGACACAGGAAAATGAAGCCTGTGGGTTGAGATAGAGACAGTTTATTAGGACAGAAATAATAATAATGATAATGATAATAGTACTACTAATAATAATGTGTACGAAACAAGTGATGCACAATGCAATTGCTCACCTATTCCCAGGCAACCAGTTCCCCCATCCCAGCTAGCCATCATGTTTAGCATGATGTCAGATGGTATGGAATACTCCTTTGGCCAGTTTGGGTCAGCTGTCCTGGCTCTGTCCCCTCCCAGCTCTTGCTGCACCCCTAACCTGCCCACTGGCAGGACACAGCGAGAAGCTGAAGAGTCCTTGGCTTAGTGTAAGCACTGCTCTGCAACAACCAAAACATCGGCATGTTATCGGCACTCTTCTCATCCTAATTGAAAACATAGCACCCTACCAGCTACTAGGAGGACAATTAACTGCATCCTAGCTGAAACCAGGACACAAGTGAATAAAACAGAGCCATGAGAGAACCCTGACGTGCCTCCTTGGCCAATCCATTATCCAGGAAAAGGAATTTATTGCATAAGGAGTAATCAGGCTGATGGTGCATTCCTAGGACACAGCTCATGTAACCGGACTCTTCAGTATGGCCTCGGCCCATGTCCAGTGAATAACAGAAGAAGAAGCAATCCATAAACCACCATTTATTGTATTAGCTTAAGCACCAGTGGAATTGTATAAATCAGTCTGGGTGTGTAGTGACGAGGAATACTGGTCCTCAATGAATCAATCAATTGCTTATCTGAAGATGGGGCCTGGAGATGCAGTAACACCTGGTACAATCATCGTACCAAGACATTTCATCCCTTGGGTTCTGGGAACACGACTTATTTCTAGATATGAGTTAAAAATATCCCAGGTGATTTATTCTCTGAGGGAGTTGTTGCATTGAAAGGACAGTAGTGGATGTGTGGGAGCCAAGTTTATAGAGCGCTTCCTATTAATTGCACGGGTACTTGTTATGTTGGATTTATCTGGTCCTGGCTCCCAGGACCAGCATGGGTAAAACAGATACTATTTTATTTGTTGCTCAGATTCATCTTATTAATTATGATGCCTTGTTTAATCTCTTTTATGATTAAATTATTTTGAAAACCAGTAAATTAAGTCCTAAACTCTATGAAAATAGTAACTATTAATGGGCAAACAGAAAAGATTCTGCTACTAACCCAGGATCCCCAGGATCCACCAGATGAAACTGAATTTATAATAATTGAATAAAACTGAAAAACAGCAAGATAGTAGAAAGAAAAGAGAAGGGAATGGTAAGAAAGAGTGTTTTTGTGTTTTTGCAAGGAGGTGTTACATTGTTTAGGAGGAATTAATATAGTATTGAGATATGCTTGCAGTGATAAGAAAGCTTACCAGGCAACGTTGTAAGATGCAGGCAACCAGACTCCTTAGTGCAATTAGGTGAAAATCACAGTGTCAAGTCAGATAAAGGCAGAAACATTATCAACTCACAGAGTAAAAAAATAAATAAATCAAAAGAAACTTGAAAAATAACAGGCTGGCAACTGAAAGCCATGTATTATCTGTGAAGCATCGGATAGGTTGTGAACCTGGACTACCCAGTCAATGGGGAAACAGGGGAGGGTCCTGGTTGTCGAGAAATAAAGTATATAAACTGTGCTATGTAACTAGTAGGCACGCTCCTGCTTGTGGGACTCCCGCCATTGCAATTGTGAATAAAATTACTACTTCACTGAGATCCTCACCTGAGCCTATTATTGGCAACAGAGTGTTTCTCATATGCAAATGTTAAGAAAACATGTAGACCAACTCTACTTATTTGAATCAGATAGCTGAAGATCCTTCTATTTGCCATAGTTTAAGCTATAACATGGTTTGAGTATGCTGGGGGAAAATTCAAACTTGTGTTTTTACCTTTTATTTAGTTATTTTACACTTTTTCTAGCATTTTTACTGTCAGGTTACTGGTTCCAGGGCCTACTTCCAGAAGGACAGCCGTACATCTTAATGCAGCCTAAGAACAAATTGCATTTCAATATTTTTCTAGAACTGATTTCAAGCAATCATTTGATTTTTAAGTGAAAGGTATGTGGAGCTCAATAAGAAGCTGAAATCAGCTAACAGAGGATCATGAATGTAGTTGAGGAAGGGAAGGAAACTGTGAAAACAAGAATGTCTTACAGCTTAATTATGAGCGATCCTTAGCTGAGTATGGAAAAGTAAGCAAGCAGCCATCTTTTGAAAAATTGCAGTATAAATTTAAGAACTATAGTACAGAAAGAAGGCCTCTCCACAACCATAAAAGAAGGATACAAGTTCAGGGAAAAGAAGAAGGCATCAAGATGTGCTTTCAAAGCAAGATTTCTGACTGTTCTACCCCCTGAGAACTGCTCTCAAGTCAATCGCCTTGAGGCAGGGAACAAGATAAAGGATGTTGATTCTGTAGGTCTTAGCTAACACAACTCTATGTTAACCACAAGGACAGGATGACCCCAATGATAAGTTTTTACTCTCTGCATAGATACTGTATGCATAGATAATGGAGCCAGCAAGAACTTGATTGGACTACTGAAGTCTGTCAAAGACAGGAAAGTTCAGAAGTTTAACAGTGAGGAAGACTTCTGGCCTTCTTCAAAAGACCACCAGAGTGTGCCAGATGACCACCCGAGGACTCCAGTATGCATGTTGTGATAAATAATCGGGCCTCAAATAGGATTCCAATTAAAATTTAATTTTTTTTTAAACGAATAGAGGCAAGCAAACAGCGCTGGGTGCGCCGGGAGTCTCTGCTCCGCCAGGACACACACCTGTTACATCAGTTAGATGGTTTTTATGCTCCTAAACTAATACATATTCATCACTATTCCTAGAAAAGGCAGGGTTAGTATAATTAGGTTCCGGAGTCCAAAATTTCTCACGGACACATGCGTATTAGTCTCTGGTGGTCTCTCTGGGGGTCGCTCGTGCTGAAGGCTCGTAGCCTTCCTCCCAGGCTTTGTCCTTCAACTCCCCCTTTCTCCTTATTTGGTGGTATTTTTGTCAGATATACAAGGCTTGCACAGCATCCCATGCAAAAGTCAGCAGTTTCCTAAAAAAAACTCCTTGGTTCTTATCTCCCAGACCTGAGTCTCAATGTTCGTCCTTCAAACCCTCTATTTACACAAATTGCTGGACTTTTCCTTCTCACGATACAAGAACTATGTACACTAATCACTCTGTTTTTCTTCGGTAAAAGTTTATATTTCATCATGCGGCCCTAGTATTATTCCATACTGACACGAATCAAATTAACACATTTCACAATGTGAATAGGGGCGGGAACCTATGTTAATGATTCTTTGGAGACCTGATGAATATGCAAGAGACTCATGGGAAATGAAATGAATATGTGTTTGTCCCACTAATATAAGCAGACTGCCAGTAACACTTGGTGTGTGTGTTAGGCGGAGTGATCCCCCATGCACCCGGCGCTATAATAAGGAATACCCGTTTAATAACTTCAGTTACTGAGTTTTCACTGCATCAGCCTCCTTTACCTAGTGCCCCAACAGCACACTGAAAAAACTTCTCCACTCTCAGGGTGGCAGCTGTTAGGCACTACAGGCATGGAGGGAGCATGCTTTCTGTGGGGGCCCAGAGAAAGCCATCCTGGACAACCCACTCGGAGACCACTGATGTTCAAAGTACTCTTGATCTAAAGGTGGACAATTAACATCAAACAATCGTTTGAAAAGTTTTATTGACAGTAGAAGCTATTTTGTCAGAAACTGATTAAACCTTGTTGTTTATAACAGGAGCCATTTAAACCTTGTTATTTTCTAAAGGGTTGAACGTCCTGTTAATAGGAGCTATTTAAGCCCTGTTATTTTCACAGAATCCCAGAATCGTCTAGGTTGGAAGAGACCTACAAGATCGCCGAGTCCAACCTCTGACCTAACGCTAACAAGTCTTCCACTAAACCATATCCCTAAGCTCTACATCTAAACGTCTTTTAAAGACCTCCAGGGATGGGGACTCAACCACTTCCCTGGGCAGCCTATTCCAGTGACTAACAACCCTTTCCGTAAAGACGTTCTTCCTAATATCCAACCTAAACCTCCCCTCATCCTGTCACCGGGCACGTGGGAGAATAGACCAACCCCCACCTTGCTACAGCCTCCTTTCAGGTACTTAGAGTGAGTGATAAGGTTGCCCCTGAGCCTCCTCTTCTCCAGGCTAAATAGTCCCAGCTCCCTCAGCCGCTCCTCATAAGACTTGTTCTCCAGACCCCTCACCAGCTTTGTAGCCCTTCTCTGGACTCGCTCGAGCACCTCGATGTCCTTCTTGTAGTGAGGGGCCCACATTTTACAAAGGGCTGAACGGCCGGTAACATACGAAGAAAGAGAGAGGGAGAGTAAGTTAGAAAGAGAAAAGTAGAGGAAAGAGAAAATTAGAGGAAAGGTCCAGATCACCACCCTGGGTTCCAGTGACGTCTCTGGTCCACTTCTTGTGTCTGCGGTGGTGGAGGGTGCACATGTGGACCCTCTGAGTTGTGCTATTTATGAGTTAGCCCCTACCAGCTCTTGCTTTATATGCTAATTATTCCAAGACTGTGTCCCAAGACCTTCCTGAAAGGGGGTCGGTGGGGGGTTGCCTTTTCTCCCCTGACTACCAGAACCACTGGCACCAAAATGGTTCCAGTGGTTATCCAAGACAAGGAAATAGGTCCCAGAAAAGTGCTATCCTGCCTCCGCAGGATTCTCTTTTCTGACTGTACCTTCTCTCATTATTGTGATAACACCTTTTCTTCACTGACTTTGAGACATCATTCTTTTTTTGCTTTTCAGTCACATTCCCCCATCACCAATGCATGAACCTATGTTGTCATTGCCTCAGTGCTATTTTCACAGAACCAGAGAATGCTTGAGGTTGTGACGCAGTGAAAACTCAAAAACCAAAGTTATTAAGTCAGGTAGTCTTTATTACACTGCCTGGCATGTGGGGGATCGCTCCGCCTAACACACACACCAAGGGTTACTAGCAGTGTACTTATACTAATAGGATATATACATATTCATTTCATGTCCTGTAAATTCCCAAATAATTTGGATGGCATCACAATTCTTTCATAATTTATTTGTGCTAAACCTGTAGGTAACATTTTCCATTTACATCTTCAATTAATTGTTTATCAATCTTAGAATATTCTATTTCATTCTCTAAGGCTTTTGTTAATGCCCGGTTTTCTGTTCCTGGTACTAGTGCCAAAATTTGACTCTCAGATGCCTGTTCTGCTGCCTCTTTGGCTTGTGTGTCAGCTATTTCCTCCTTCAATATTAGTATCCCCTGTTTGATGTCCTTTACAGTGCATAATGGCAACTTTAGTAGGCAGGTATTGACTTGTGGAAATCAGACTCCATGACCTCGGAGTAGTTATAAAGCAGGTATGTTTATTTGGCACTGCGCACATGCCAGATGCAAGGGGGATAGCTCCACCTAACTTGCGCACCAACGGTTACTGGCAGTATGCTTATATTAGTGGGAAATATACATATTCATTTTGTGAGAAACACTGTAGCCAATAACATAGGCTCAGGCTGTTGGTAATAGTAGATTAAATATACATTTATCCAATGAATATTGCTTAATAAGTGTTACATTTGCGATGTACTGTGCTTGTGCTGCGCTTGGAAAATACAAAATGTACGTGCAAAGATAGCATGAGAGAATGTACAGATTTATGATGAGGAGTAAGGAGGAGGACTAAAAGAATGCCAACACTCGCAAGGTGCCTAGATAACAGGGGCCCCTCGGACCCCAGGAACCGAGTCAAACCAACCTTATGGTTTGGACCGAGACCAAGGGCTCAGAGAGCATGCGCAAGAATATAAGGTGAAAAATTCAGCTCTGATGAAGACATCTTACTTCATCCCAATGACCACCTGGATGACCACCAGAGAGTACTACACAAGTGCAGAAAGAAGGACTGATAAGATAATTAGCATACGAAGCAGGGCAGGGCAGAGATAGGAAATGAATATGCATAGCTGTGTTGAAAAAATGCATATGTAATATTTTAGGGGATAAAAGAGAACGTGAGTGAACAAATCAGGGAAGTTAGATTTGGGCAGACATGCCCCTAACTTCCATCGCCAAATAAAAGCACTTCCATATAATCACTTTGTGGTTATGTGTCTTTGCGAACGTTAACAAGGTGAGGATCTCAGTGAAGTAGCATTTTTATTCGCGATTGCAATGGCGGGCATCTCACAAGCAGGAGTGCACCTACTAGTTCCATAACACAGTTTAAATACTTTTTTTTTTTTTTTTTTTTTTCTCCACGACCGGGACCCTCCTCTGTTTCCCCATTGACTGGGTAATCCAGGTTCACTATCTATCCGGTGCTTCACAGACAATACATAGCTTTCAGTTGCCAGCCTGTTATAAGTCAAATTTCTTTTGACTTTTTTACTCTTTGAAGTGCTAATGTCTCTTACACAGTGATTTCCACCTAATTGCTCTAAGGTTGTCTGCATTTTACAAGGTTGTCTGTTAAGCTTTCTTATCACTGCAAGCATATCTTAATACCCCATTCCTTCCTTCTAAAAAATGTAACTCTGTGCAAAAACATTTTTATTCCCACAATTCCCCCCTTTTCTTCTTTATAAATTGTTGATTTTTGCAAAACTTTTCTCTGAGGTGTAATTTGGTAGATATATTCCTCTTCTTCACCTTCTTTGCTTTCCATCTCCTCTAATATTATCATTTTATCTGAGTAAGGTGGTAGCTCCATGGTCATTTGCTTCAATAGTGCAGTTTCAATTAACCGCTGGACAAGTCCTTTTACACAGGGGATAATGCAACAACCAATGGCTGTCAAAACTCCTGCTACTACAATCGAGGATGTAAATATGGACACTACCATCCCTTTCCATTTACCAAACCAAGATTCCAATCAGCAGGTGATGGAAGTGTCTGTTCCTAAGTTTTTTGCCAAGTCAGTGGCAAGGGTGGTAAGCCCTTGCAATGCTCTAGTTACTGTGCCATCTGGGGCAGTATTGTTGGGTATAAAAGTGCAACAATGGTTGCTCAGTATCACGCACACACCTCCTTTCTCCGCAAGCATCATATCTAATGCTATTCTGCTTTCCCAAGACATTTTGCTGGTGTCATCTAGTTGTTCAGCGATTCCTCTTATCGCATCCCTTGTATAGTTTAGGAATCTTTGCTGATTATAATAAATATAATTTAATATATTGAATAGAAAAAGGAGAACCAAAGAAAACATAGGTATGCTGCTTGATGGGGAAGGTAAGCTCACAGACAAGGACATAGGCAAAGCAGAGACATTTAATGCCTTCTTCTCCTCTGTCTTCAACACTGATGATGGGCTTCGGTACCCAGGGAGCCCTGTGCTGGAGGACCTTGATGGTGGGAATAACAAACTCCCAACCGACCCTGAACGTGTGCGGGATTTGCTGCTCCACCTGGATCCATACAAGTCCATGGGTCCGGATGGGATTCATCCCAGGGTGCTTAAAGAGCTGGCTGACGTCATCGCGGGACCTCTCTCAATTATTTTTCAATGATCTTGGGAATCTGGAGAGGTCCCGGTAGACTGGAAGCTGGCTAATGTTGTGCCAATTTTCAAGAAGGGCAAGAAAGAAGACCCTAGCAATTACAGGCCTGTCAGTCTCACGTCAGTGCCTGGTAAAATTATGGAGAAGATGATTCTTGAAGCTATTGAAGCGCACCTGGGGGACAATGCAGTCATTGGTCCCAGCCAACATGGGTTCACGAGGGGTAGGTCCTGCCTAATAAATTTGATTACCTTTCAGGATAGGATCACCCGTCTAGTCGACCAAGGGAAACCAGCTGATGTGATCTTTTTGGATTTCAGCGAGGCTTTCGACACAGTTTCCCATAGGATCCTACTGGACAAAATGTCCAGCATACAGCTTAACAAAAACATCATACGATGGGTGAGCAATTGGCTGACGGGCAGGGCTCAAAGGGTTGTGGTAAATGGGGCCACATCAGGCTGGAGGAAGGTCACTAGTGGGGTCCCTCAAGGCTCCATTTTAGGGCCAGTCCTCTTCAATGTTTTTATAAATGATTTGGATGTAGTTCTAGAAGGTGTTTTGAGCAAATTTGCCAATGACACCAAACTTGGAGGAGTTGAGGACTCAGATGAGGGTGGAAAGGCCTTGCAGAGAGATCTGGAGAGGTTGGAGAGCTGGGCAATCACCAACCGCATGAAGTTTAACAAAAGCAAGTGCCAGGTCCTGCACCTGGGACGCGGCAACCCTTGCTATTGTGGTGGTTTTACCATGCTGGGCAGCTGAACACCACAACCGCTCTCTCACTCCCCCTCCTCAGATGAAGAGGGGAAGAAGTAAAGGAAAGAACAACTCACGGGTTGAGATAAGGATAATTTAATTTAATTTAATTAAAGGGAAATATATATATATATATTAAGGAAAGTGCCGGATCCTGCACCTGGGACGTGGCAACCCTGGCTGTACATATAGACTGGGCAATGAGATGCTGGAGAGCAGCCCCACAGAAAGGGATCTGGGGGTCATGGTCAACAGCAAGCTGAATATGAGCCAGCAGTGTGCCCTGGCAGCCAGGAGGGCCAGCCGTATCCTGGGATGCATCAAGCATGGCATCGCTAGTCGGTCAAGGGAAGTGATCGTCCTGCTCTACTCTGCGCTGGTGCAGCCTCACCTTGAGTACTGTGTGCAGTTCTGGGCACCACTGTACAAAAAGGACATTAAACTGTTGGAGAGTGTCCAGAGGAGGGCGACAAAGACTGTGAAGGGCCTGGAGGGGATGACATATGAGGAGTGGCTGAGGTCACTGGGCCTGTTCAGCCTGGAGAAGAGGAGGCTGAGGGGAGACCTCATCACAGTCTACAACTTCCTCACGAGGGGTAGTGGAGAGGCAGGTGACCTATTCTCCATAAACACCAGTGATAGGACCCGCGGGAACGGTGTTAAGCTGAGGCAGGGGAAGTTTAGGCTGGATATCTGGAGGAGGTTCTTCACCGAGAGGGTGGTTGCGCACTGGAAGAGGCTCCCCAGTGAAGTAGTCACTGCACCAAGCCTGTCTGAATTTAAGAAATGTTTGGACTGTGCACTTAGTCACATGGTCTAAACTTTTGGGTGGACCTGTGCGGTGCAAGGAGTTGGACTTGATGATCCTTATGGGTCCCTTCCAACTCGGAATATTCTATGATTCTATGATAATTAATCCAATCCACATTTTTATTGATTGTTACCCACCAGAACAGTGACCCAAACACTGCAGCAATTCGATTCCTGGCTTGATGTTCATAGGCAATCCAATAGAATCTAGGCACTCCTCTAGGCACCCCAGTAGAATCTATGTATTCTCTATCATCAAATGATACACCTAAGCTTCTTTTACTTCTTCTGGGTATTTGTGATGTTTCTCTTTCAAATGCCAGGGTGAAGAGTATAGCTAATTGGACAAGTGCACAAGTGCCTCCCCAATTAGGTGGTAGGGTGGACTGTAAGATCTTCCCTCCACAGTATCACCAGAGATCTGCCCTGGGGATCTCAAGTCTTGAGTAGTTTCCTATCAAGTCCTTGGTAGCATTCAAAGTCCTCATGCACAAGGGAAATTCTCCCAGATGCTGGGTAGCACGTACACCCTGCCATGAGAGACAAAGCTGTATGCTTACCTATATCTGTGGAGAATGCAGGGGGAACCCTGATATTGCTATCACGAAAGCAAGGGAATAGCAAAGAGAGAGACTTACAGGCCTCATTTCCCCAGGCAGTCTTTTCTTGGTACAATGCAATCATACATCGCATCCCCTGGGAATCCTTGGTCAACCCCAATGAGAAGGGCACCATCTGGGCAATTAGTCGTCCCGAGGCACAAGCATAGCAATTGCTATGGTTGAGACTCTGGACAGTATATTTGACCCATTCTATCCAGGCACTCACATCCCCATACCCTGTTTCAATCTCAAATGTTTGCCTAAGATCTTTTATTTCTTTAACTGTGACAACTGCCACATTTCGAAGAGGGCCTCCTGTTTTCTCCTCGAGTTTCTCCCTATCTTTGGTGGCAATAGAGGATCGTTTCCATTTAGCTATTCTCAACCTGGCTGTTGGGTCTCTCCCAGTTGCATCTGCTCCGAGACCATAAGTACGGTTAGAAATGTAATCAACCTGACTAATCGTTATATTTATTGGATTACATTGTAGATGCCGACAATTGGGCTGAAAGGTTCCTTTAAATATATTTTTTAATTTAATTTTTGTTTTTTTTAACCTCATGAAGTCAGCAGTTGAGGTGGGTGTATGCGACCACCCTTTTTGATTGGTCGTCCACTGTACATTAGTCCATGTTGGGCAAGGGGGTCCTTCAAACATCCCACTAGTCTTAGGTTCCGGACAGAGATATTTCTTCTCTCTGATCAGTTGTCGTTGGGCATTTAAATCTCCACAAGCTAACACCTCACAAGCATCAAACGTGACGGATTGTGGTACATAACCCTCTGTCACATTCACCAATATTTCCTCACCCATATATTCTCTCCAGGTATGTATCAGGATCCAATCTCCTGCATGGAATGAATGTACTGGGAATTCCAAAGGTGGGATTTTAGGCAACAGTCCACGAACCCTGAGAGATGCCAAGGAAGAAGATAATCCAAGTAAATAGTTTTTAAGAAAAATATCTTTAGTTTCAAAAGTAGGTATCTCACCACTTCGACCCAGGTACGGTAGTTCAAACAATATCTTATATGGTGAAACTCCTATATCTTTTCTAGAAGCAGATTGAATTCTGAGAAGTGCTAAAGGTAAACATTTTGTCCAGGGAAGCTTAGTCCCTAAAACCAGTTCTGACAGATGTTTCTTTAATGTCTGATTCATTCGCTCCACTTTCACCGAGGAAGAAGGATGCCATGGAGTATGAAACTCCCATTTTATTCCTAAGGTTCTCATTAATCCTTGTAAAATAGATGAAATAAAATGACTTCCTTGATCTGAGCCTATATTTTCAACACCACCATATATAGGGATTATTTGTTCCAGGATTACCTTTACCTTTATCACCACACTAGCTGTTGCTGATACTGAAGGAAAAGCTTCTACTCATCAGTAAATTCTTCTACAATGCAGTAAAATCTACTTGGATGCTCTAAAAAGGTCGAAGTCCTGGCTCCCGTCCACCCAGAGGTTGTTTCTGCAGAGCCTTCTTATTCACTCGTTGGCATGTTATACAACTATTACACACCTGCTTAGCTATGGTATACATGCCTACACATATATATTTTCTTAATACAGCGTCACACATTGCCTGGACTCCCCAGTGGCTTCCTTGATGTAGAACAGATAAAGTTTCCCTCATTATATATTTACCCAGAAAATGCTTTTCTGTTGAACATCAATTTAGTACTTGCCTTTCTCTGCCTTCCCCCCCTCCTCCCCCCATACATTGGGCATTCCCAAGAAGAAGCATGTCTGGTACTTCCTGTTCTTATGTTACCAATTCTGGTGCAAAAATAACATTTTTTGTTCCCACATGCATAATTTCATTGATATTTTAGCTGTTCCTCTAAATCGTTCTGGTTTAACATGGCCAGCAGCTAAGTACCACACAGCTCAGCTTTTTGCCACCCTTCCCCCCCCCCCCAACACAGTGGGATGGGGGAGAGAACTGGGGAAAAAAAGTGAAAGCTTGTGGGGTGAGATAAAGACAGTTTCTTCAGATAGAAAAGAAAGGAAAATACTTGAAGAATAATAATTGAAAGAATTTTAGGGGTTGAAAGGGACCTCAAGAGATCTTCGGGTCCAACCCCCCTGCCAAAGCAAATTCCCTAGAGCAGGTTGCCAAGGTAGGCGTCCAGATGGACCTTGAATATCTCCAGAGAGGGAGACAAACTCCCTGGGCAGCCTGTTCCAGTGCTCCGTCACCCTCACTGCAAAGAAGTTCTTTCGCATGATGGTGCAGAACTTCCTGTGATACATTTTGTGGCCATTGTCCCTTGTCCTATCCCCACAATCCACTGAAAAGAGGTTGGCCAAATCCCTCTGTCTCCCACACTTAAGGTGCATAAACAATAAGATCCCCTCTCAGTCTTCTTTTCTCAAGGCTGAACAGACCCAGGTCTCTCAGCCTTTCTTCATAGGAAAGATGCTCCAGCCCCCATATAATCTTTGTGGCCCTCCACTGGACTCTTTCCAGGAGATCCCTAACTTTTTTTGTAGCGGGGAGCCCAGAACTGGACACAGTACTCCAGGTGAGGCCTGACCAGAGGGGGAGGATCACTTCCCTTGACCTGCTGGCCACTCTCCTCTTAATGCACGCCAGGATTCCATTGGCCTTCTTGGCCACCAGGGCACACTGCTGGCTCATGGTCAACCTGTCATCCACCAGGACCCCCAGCTCCCTCTCCACAGAGCACCTTTCCAGCAGGTCATCCCCCAGCCTGTACTGATACTTCTGGTTGTTCCTTCCCAGGTGCAGGACTCTACACTTGCTCTTGTTAAACCTCATTTGGTTTCTTCCTGCCCATCTCTACAGCTGGTCCAGGTCTTGCTGAATGGCAGCACAGCCTTCTGGCATGTCGGCCACGCCTCCCAGCTTTGTATCATTGGCATTGTTGCGGAGGGTGGACGCTATCACAGAATCACAGAATTTCTAGGTTGGAAGAGACCTCAAGATCATCGAGTCCAACCTCTGACCT
>MU016128.1:17088-39263 GCA_011076525.1 Nettapus auritus
ATTGTGCGATCTCCTAGTCCTTATCTCAACCCTTGAGCCCCTTTCATTGTATTTTCTCCTCGCTCCTCTTTGAGGAGGGGGAGTGAGAGAACGGTTGTGGTGGAACTCGGCTGCCCACGCGAGTAAAACCATCACACCCACATACTCGGCTTCTCAAAGGCCTGCCCAAGATAATAATAATAAATACCCAAAGGTTTAGTCCAGACACCACCCCCTCAGCCAGTCACTTACCTGTCCCATTCTGCTCCTTCTTTCTGGGTCCCGGTCACCCAGCAGGAGGACAGATGAGAACACTACCTACACCCCCCGTCTCTTCAACAACCTTCCCAGGGATGCAAAGTCCTTTTTAATATTACTCATTTTTCTTGTTGCAGCTTCCCAGGACCCAGTCTGAATGACAACAAGAGGATAATAGTCCTCTGGTTTAATGAGCTGTGGCAGAGCCTTCCTAATGTCTCTGACACATGCTCCAGGAAGACAACACACCTCTCTGGAGAGGTTATCCAGGCGACAAATGGGAGGCTCAGTTTCCCTCAGCAAGATGTCCCTGATCACTAAGACTCTCCACCCTTTTTTTTCTGGCACTGGTTTTGATGCAGCGCTCCGTCCAGCCCCGCTCCCTATGCTCCGTACTTCCCTCATCCTTGACATGCTTCTTGGGGCCCACGTTCCGACTGCTGTCTAGACTGTCATCCTTTTCCTTTTCCTGCCCAAGAGACTCGGATCTATTACCCAGGGACACTTGGGGTTGGTGGCACCGTGGGTGTTGGGGGCAGACACCTGCTTCGAACTGAGACAAGGGTCCAGCCCCTTTTCTCTTGTGGACGGTCAAGCCCTCTGTCCTGAATGTGATCAGCTGGATCGGCTACTACCCCTTGCAGGGACTTAGAAGGGGGCTGCAGGGTGGGGCAGGGTGGGGTGGAGTTGCAACTGACCAAACGGCTCTGCGCAGAGTTATTGCCGGGGGGGGGGGGGTGCGGTGCAGTGAGGGGTTGGCTCTGTCCATCTCCCTGCCAGGAACCCTCATTGCAGCTGTTCTGTGCAAGGTTCTTGTTAAAATTGATAGAGCAACTGGAATGCATCAAATTCTGCCTAGGAGTAGATGAAGAGCAAGTTGAGAGCTTTTGGGTGAGCTCGTCCAGTTGTTTTGGGTGAACTCGTCCAGTTGTTTTCTGGATGCCCAGTACCCTGAGCTGGTGGAAGGGGGTGGGGAGCAGAATGTGGCCCCCACAATCTACGAGGAAATGGTTGGTGACCTGCTACAGCATTTGGATGTACGCAAGTCAATGGGGCCGGATGGGATCCACCTGAGGGTACTGCGAGAACTGGCGGAAGAGCTGGCCAAGCCACTTTCCATCATTTATCGGCAATCCTGGCTATCGGGGGAGGTCCCACTCAACTGGCGGATAGCAAACGTGATGCCCATCTACAAGAAGGGCCGGAGGGTGGACCCGGGGAACTATAGGCCTGTTAGTTTGACCTCAGTGCCAGGGAAGCTCATGGAGCAGATTATCCTGGGCGTCATCATGCGGCAGTTGCAGGGCAAGCAAGCGATCAGGCCTAGTCAGCATGGGTTTATGAAGGGCAGGTCCTGCTTGACGAACCTGATCTCCTTCTATTACAAGGTGACACGCTTAGTGGATGAGGGAAAGGCTGTGGATGTGGTCTACCTTGACTTCAGTAAGGCATTTGACACCGTTCCCCACAGCATTCTCCTCAGGAAACTGGCTGCTCATGGCTTGGACTGCCGCACGCTTCGTTGGGTTAAGAGCTGGCTGGATGGCCGGGCCCAGAGAGTTGTGGTGAATGGAGTCAAATCCAGTTGGAGGCCAGTCACTAATGGAGTCCCCCAGGGCTCGGTACTGGGGCCAGTCCTCTTTAACATCTTCATCGATGATCTGGATGAGGGGATCGAGTGCACCCTCAGTAAGTTTGTAGACGACACCAAGTTAGGTGCGTGTGTCGATCTGCTTGAGGGTAGGAGGGCTCTGCAGGAAGATCTGGATAGGCTGGAATGATGGGCCGAGGCCAACGGTATGAAGTTCAACAAGGCCAAGTACCGGGTCCTGCACCTGGGGCACAACAAGCCCAAACAGAGCTACAGGCTGGGAGATGTGTGGATAGAAAGCTGCCTGTCAGAGAAGGACCTGGGAGTGATGGTTGATAGTTGGCTGAATATGAGCCAGCAGTGTGCTCAGGCGGCCAAGAATATCGCACTCTACAGGTACCTGAAAGGAGGCTGTAGCGAAGTGGCGGTTGGTCTATTCTCCCACGTGCCTGGTGACAGGACGAGGGGGAATGGGCTAAAGTTGCACCAGGGGAGGTTTAGGTTGGATATTAGGAAGAACGTCTTTACGGAAAGGGTTGTTAGTCACTGGAATAGGCTGCCCAGGGAAGTGGTTGAGTCACCATCCCTGGAGGTCTTTAAAAGACGTTTAGATGTAGAGCTTAGGGATATGGTTTAGTGGAAGACTTGTTAGTGTTAGGTCAGAGGTTGGACTCGGTGATCTTGGAGGTCTCTTCCAACCTAGACTATTCTGTGATTCTGTGATTCTGTGATCCTTGTGGGTCCCTTCCAACTCTGAATATTCTATGACTTTCTTATAGTATTTCTGACAAGGCCGAAGTACCATCTCCATGTCTGTTGTAGAGTTGTTACTCATAATGTTCCTTTCATAGTACTTCCCATCTTCCAGAGACTCTTCCAGCTTATGAGTTTGTTACTTATGATCACAGGAGTGCCTATGAGAACTCTTCATAGACGATACAGAGTCATCTGAAGATAAGACGTTATAGGACAGTATTCTTCAAGTTAATTTTTAAAATGCTTTGATCTTCAAGACCATTTCAGCCTTGCCCAGCTTTAGCCAGATTTTCTTGAAGTATCTGCCTTCTTAGCAATTAAGATCTAGCCAGTAGTGCCTAGGCACAAAAAAGAACAATTGAAATGTTTTTGTGGGTGAAGGTTTTTTTTTCCTCCTTTTGTATTGTTTTGTCCAAGGCTGCATGGTTTTTGTATTAAGAAAGATACTTTCCTGTAATATTTTTGTGTTCAGTGTTGTTGTGAAATTGTCAGTAGTGTTTGTTCTTGTTTATAGCAGTTGCATGTTCCTTTCATTAAATACTGAACACTTTAATTTCAGGAACATGATTGTCTGGTAAGGATAACCTTTGTTAGGATAAACAAGATACTCTCTGTAGCCTTTAAATAACTTTTATTAGAGGTACATTTATTGGAGTTTCAGAGTCCATCCAGCTAACCATTTATTTTGTGCAAATATCTAGCAGTGTTATATATATGCCAGCAGAGTCTGAGATAAACCACGATGGAGAACTTATCAGAAGAGTTTGTGACCTCAGCATATGAAACTTTTTAGAAGAAAACTCTACTGGGCAGTTGTTCAAAAAGAATAGCTCTCTGTAGTTTAATTATATTAATTTATTTTTATCGTAAAGATTAAGAATCAGTTGAATAAAAAAACAAATTCAGTTTTCATTCTAGACTTGTATTCCTTTCAGGTCAAGAGCTGTAGAGCAGTTGCTGGATCATAATTACCAACTTCATTGTTCCTTTTTAATATATTAAATTCTATTCCTGTGTACTGTGACCTAAATATTAACATAAGAATAAAAAAAAATCAGAATTGAAAAGCTTAATACGTTAAAGCTTTTCTAAGAGAATTTCAGGAAGGGAAGAATTTAACTCTTGTTAAAGAAAAATCTAAAAGGGTCACTAAATTACAGTGGAAAAAAAAAAACCTGAGGATATTGTTAATATCTTGACTGCACGTCTCAAGGCCTGACTTTTTCCCAAAAAGCTAGTAAGATTTTTTTTTTTTTTGTCTGCTTAGCAATACTGCTGGTGATTTATTTATAGTGAATGAGCTGAGATATAAAAATTCAGACAATGAGAAAACAATCCATAGAAGAAAAAAAACACAGCTTATCTCATGAAAGAACTCTTCTAAAAGCAGGGAAAGAATAGATTATTTAAATTAACCTTATTCTAAGCTATGGATAGAAAAGTAATTTGGATCTTTTTCTGTTGACAGGAAATACCTGAAAACTTCAAAATTGTGGTGAAAATACAGACAATCCTAAGATACTGATTACTCTGAAAAATGAGCCTGTTCAATTAATATAGATGACTTCATTAGGTAAATCTTTTCTCTTTAGGCCTTCCTTTTAAGCTTCTTCAATTGTACCTGCTTCTATACTGATGTTGTACAGATTGGTATTGGGTTACATAGGGAAAGTACTAACCCTGGTTTCCTCTGAATACCAGACACTTTTTGCTTCCCAGTCCTAAACATGAAGAAGCACTTAAACCCTATATATATTTTAACTGTTGCTTACAGTATTCAGAACAAAGTAAAGATTCCTACTTCTATAATTTGTGTACTAGATTCTTCTATGTATCTTCTAAAAGTAGCTCTAATAACATAATTGGTTATTGTAATTTCTCTGGAGACTTATGCAGCCCTTCCCTGTCCATCTGTCTTGAGAATTAGGCTTTGATCTATAGCATAATTTGGAAATTTTAGTAATTGATTACTATATTCTATTCTTCTGGTCGGTAATTTAAGTTGGAACAGGAATCCTCTCCTAATTAAAGATAAAATTCCTAGCCACTTCTCAGCGTAACAATTAATGCAGCTATTACTCTTTAACAAGATGTGGTAAACCTGGTAGGATACAATATAAATAACTGTGCTGGAAATATACCTACACCTCTAAAATGGCAAACTTAATAGTAGCTTCTAGTATAACCTTTGTAACATTTTTAATAGCACTTGAACAATGACTGCTTTTGTGGTATTTTTGTATCTTCTTTGTCAGCCAGTATGTCTTGGGAATTACTTAATCAGCAATATAAATTAGTGGGAAATTATAACATGAATATTTCACTTCCAGACTGTTGCATGGCTTCAGTTCAGAAGGCATCCATTTCTCACAGATCTGTCACTCTTATAGTAGAATCTATATTTTGTTATCTAAGCCTTACCTAAACCAGAGTGACTACAATGGGACAAGCTCTTCTCACAAAAGCAATAAACAGAATACATCATGTGCAATCTGGTTCTTGTTAAGAACATTGCATACAATTTTATCACAGATAATAGGTAAGAAGATGCTGCTCTGTGTTTTAAAGGTGTTAAATTCTTTCAGTACTGAAGTGAGGTGCTAGATTTCCACAGAACAGTGTATTTTTAAATATACCTAATGACATGAAGATCAATGCTGCCATAACTGAAATCTGTGTTCTTTGGCCATGGACTCCACCTCGGTATATTCTTGCAAAACTTACAGTACAGCTCATAAGTCTGGTCTGCACAACAAAAATGGATTTGTAGTAATTCTATTTGTTTTTGTTTGTTTTAAAAAATATTTTAAAACTTTCTTTTGAGTTGAAATGAAGGTCTCTTCCATTTGTCCTCTGGTACCTACCAGCATTCCAGATCTGGGGGGGAAGCTGTGTAACAGCAGCTAGGAGAGGAGTGAGAAAATGTGAGAGAAACAGCCATGCAGACACCAAGGTCAGTGAAGAAGGAAGTGCTCCAGGTACCAGAGAAGAAGTTTCCCTGCAGCCTCTGGAGAGGACCATGGTGGAGCATATCTCCATGCTGCATCCTGTGGAGGAGCCAACTGTGGAGCAGGTGGATCTGACCTGAAGGAGGCTGCATCCCATGGAGAGCCCCCGCCATAGCAGACTCTGGACTGGAACTGCAGCCCATGGAGAGGAGTCAACACAGGAGCAGGTGACCTTGGCAGGAGCTGTTGCCTGTGGGGGACCTGTGTTGGAGCAGTTTGCTCCTGAAGGATGGAGCCTGTGGTACGGACCCATATTTGGAGCAGTTCTTGAAGAGTTGCTGCCTGTGGGAAGCCCATGTAAGATCAGTTTGGGAAGGACTGCATCCCATAGAAAGGACCCCATGCTAGAGCAGGGGAAGAGTGACCACGAAGGAGCAGCAGAGACAAAGCTTTAGGGACTGACCACAACCCCCCTTCCCCTGCCCTACTTGGGGGGGGGGGGGGGGGGTGGTGTGAATTGAATGTGTTTTTAATTTGCTTTTAGTTTCTCACTGTTCTATTCTGCTAGTGATAGGCAATAAATTATATTAATCTCCCTCTGAGTCTGTTTTGCCTATGACAGTAATTGGCAATTTCTATGTCCTTATCTCAACCCTTGAGCCCTTTCCATTGTATTTTCTCCCCCTTTTTCCTTTGAGGAGGGGGAGTGAGAGAGCGGCTATGGTGTAGTTTAGTTGCCCAGGATGCTAAAGCCACCACAGTTATATATTTTTTATTAAGGACAAGGCAGAATTTTCCCAATGAAATTTGTGTTAATTTTGTATCATGGCTATCAAAAGAAAAAATTACTTTGATTTGTATTATGATTCATGAAAACAGTAATTATTAACTTTGTAGCATCATGCAGGGGTAAAGGCATAACTCTGTATTAACAAACATAAGTCATCTGTTTCATGGGTGGCATCTCTTTTTCCATAAGACCACAATAAATAGAGAAGAAACATTACCAAAACCTTTTCCAAAATTCAACTTAATTTTATACAAGTCCAATGTCAATATGTTAAAAGTCAATGATTCAGAAACATGTACTTGAATTTGCAGGCATCCTGAAAGAGGAATTTAACAACTGCAGTGCTGCTTCACTGCCTATCCAAACAATTTGAGTGATGGTTATGTAGCCACAGCAATATGCACAGACCAACACAGAAGGAACAAATGTAGGAGCTTTTCATCATGCTCTTTATAAATGTTTTTGTTTTATAGCGCACAAAACAGTATATGCTTCTCGGAGTACTATCCAAATAATAGCCCATCAGAGCAATGGGTTACAGGAATTCAAGTGCTGTAACCAGCCATATCAATTGTTTATCTATCTTAATTCTCACTGCTTCAGTCTCAGTGTCAATCTAATCTTTACAGCAGGCTCTATCACAAAGGTGGTCTCTTAACAGCCTCTAGACATAATTTTGACTTCCATCTGGTACCTGACAAGCCATGATGTTTCTTTGAGATCTGCTGCAAAACAGAAGTCAGGACAGGCATCTGGGGAATATCTTCCTACCTTACAAATTTGCACAGAACGGTCATTTCCAGAAGTAAATACTCATTCTGAAATTGGAGGCCTTTTTAGTAGTGCAACAACTTGCATGTGTTTACAAAGTTTACCCCTTCCCAAAGCAGAACAGACCTTTCATAGAAGTAAATTCTCATCTGTAATTCAATTAATAGCTTAATTTATTCAACACATTATGTAGAATCTACATTGTTGTTTCACTTTTCATGTTTACACACAGGAGGATTTTTTTGTTTGTTTTTTAACCATGATGCAACAAGAACTTCTTATAGCCTGACTTCTTATAGGAGATGCAAACATTAAACACTATGAGAATTCCTGGCTCATTTATCTTGTTTTTCATTGCATTCCCTTTATTTCCCTCCCAGCTTGGCTCAAATGAACAAGGTTTATATTCCACAAGTAATGTTTAAACAGTTCCAAGTGAAAGTCTGCCGATAGGAAGACTCCTGGAAACAGGGAAAACTCCTAGAGAGGTCTATAACTCTTCATTTGACAAGAAGTTCTTACGTGAAAGGTCAATCTTTTGGATACTGATTTGCAAAAGTAACTTGAGTGACACCAACTAAAAAGTGCTGATACACATTTTTTGTGAGAATTCAGGTACTTGACGCTGTCTGTACCTGAATTTCAACTAGCACTAGGTAGATATATGCAAATCCTCAAATGATGCAATTTCTCTTTTCAGCTGTTGGCACTGTATATAAAGGGAAATATAGGTATTAACTTTTTATTTATTTTTTTTATTTTTTTTTAAAGCAATAGAGCTACTCAAACTGCCTGCAAACTACAGTTAATGTACATGTAAGTCTGTCATGGATCAAAGGCCAAATTTTAACAGTAGGTGAAAAGCCAATATGTATTTCTTCAGCTGGATCCTTGAACTTTGACAGTCATCCTATCCATATACAGAGATCAGATTGTACCTCTTTTCTGACAGCATTATCATCCCATACCACATACTACATATCAGCATTATCCTAAGTTACAACTCTCCTCAGTACTTAAACATTACCTTAAACATTACCTAAACATCAACTAATTTATATATATATATTTTTTTATTATTCTTTTTTTCCTTGAGAAAAATGTTTCAAATACATAACCATTCTTTATGGTATTCAAATAAATCTAGATTCCAGATTTTTTACAAGGAGGATGGAACGTCCAGCTGTTTGTCCACTCTAACAGCTCTTGCAGTTCCTGTTCAAATGATGTGGCACATCCTGTGAAATGAATGATCTAGCTACCAAAAAAAAGTCTCAAAGCGGATTAAAAATGTACACAGACTAAAAGTAATTAATATTGACTAAGGAATATTGTTTATTAAGGCTGTGCTTCAGAAAGAGGATATTTAGGATTAAGTAGCCTTCATCAAGGCACAGAATGGAAAGAGGTAAGCACAGATGTCTGTAGAAGAGAAATTATATACAACCACGAGTGAGGTGTGCATGCACGCAAACACAATTTAGAACTGCACAGCTGGTCTTTGTAACAAAACTGAACACAGTTAAAAGGAAATATTGTGACTTTTTAATGGCCACAGTTCTACTTCATTATTAAAAACTTGGCAAATATTTCCAAACATAAAATTCACAATTTGAATAAATGAAATATTTTAAACAAAGTGCTTCATGGATCTGAACTCTGCATGGTTGTACTGTCTGGTCTAGAAGCATTTTGTAGACATCATAGGAGCATTTCACACAAAACCAAAAATGTAATTCAGGTGAATAAGAAACAGGACATTTCCACAGACATTTCTAATGTTTTCACACTTTCAAGTAGTTGAGTTCTTACAGCCACTGGGTTTTGTAACAAATGTGTGCTACAGCAGTAAGGGTTCGTGGATTCCTTCAGCAGCAAAGGCCCATTTCAAAGGGCACGTGGTCTTTTCGTGTTGATCTGTTTACTGGCCTGTTCCTCCTCTTGTAGAGCTGCTCGGAAAGATTTCACTTTATCTTTAATGAAAAAGAGAGAATGGGTACTGATGTGCTTGTACCCAACAAAGATCTTGACACTAAGCCCTGAACTCCACAACCCTGCCCTAATGCACAACAAAGAAAATTCCTCCACAAAAACAGCTGAAGCTACAAGAAACTCCAAGAGGATTAAAATAGATAAGCTTAAATTCAGTACTCACCATACAAACAAGTTGTTTAGCAACTTAGTCCCTTCTTAGATGCTACCCCTGTCTCTAGGCAGGATAGATTTGGAAACTACACAATTGTACTCCTAGCATGTAACCTGTTTGTGCTTAAATTCTGCTTCTAACTTAAAGAGTACAGGAAGATACACACAGCATACTTCCTTTTCCTTCCCAGCAGCTTCCAAACCATTCTTAAAAGCAGACAAAATTGTATCTTAGTGTAAGAGCAGCAACATTCTCCCCTATTTTATGTTCCCCTATCTGCACTGCACTGGTGCAGCCTCACCTTGAGTCCTGTGTGCAGTTTTGTGTGCCACAATACAAGAAAAATATAAAACTATTGGAGTCCAAAGCAGGGCTATGAAGTTGGTGAAGGGTCTACAGGGGAAGACGTATGAGGAGCGGCTGAAGTCACTTGGATTGTTCAGCCTAAAGAAGAGGAGACTGAGGGGAGACCTCATGGCAGCCTACAGCTTCCTCATGAGGGGAAGAGAGAGGCAGGCACTGATCTCTTCTCTCTGGTGACCAGCAATAGGATCCAAGGGGATGGCATGAAGCTGCAACAGGGGAGGTTCAGGTTGGATATTAGGAAAAGGTTCTTCACTAAGAGGGTGGTTGGGCACTGGAACAGGCTCCCCAGGGAAGTGGTCATGGCACCAAGCCTTCTGGAGTTCAAGAAGCGTTATACAACACTGTCAGACATACGGTTAGATTTTTGGGTGGTCCTTTCTGGAGCCAGGAGGTGGGACTCAATGATCCTTGTGGGTCCCTTCCAACTCAGGTTATGCTATGATTCTATGATTTTCCTATGAATGCATTTGTGATTATATTTTTGAAGTATTTCACTGTAAATGGATAAACACGTCATTTAAAAAAATTAATCATAACTATCAGGAGAGAGGGAGAAACCTGAGAAAGGAGGCATGGCATTCCTTTATATTTCTATTCCTCTTCCCCCCACTTTCCTGTGATAGGTCCAAGAAGATGAAGGAAAACATAATGACAGTGTGAAGAAATTAGTTCCAAAGTGAAAGGGGAAAAAAATGAAATATGCAGTGACCATTATGTGCCACCAGCAGAACACAGAAGTTACTGGGAGAATCTTTGACTTCCCTTCTGTAAAGCTATACAAGCATGATCCTGCCTGTAAAGACACGAGGATCTCTTAGATAACCTTTACCTCCAGTGTGTTTTTTTCAAAAGAAGTATCTAATAAGCTTTAGAAGAACAGAGAATCACCTAAACTGTTTTCTCACTGCTGGTATCTCAAATTGTCTCTTCCTGAAGAGGAAGCCATCATTTAGTTTGTAAGAAGCAAAGGAACATACAACCAATTATTTGCTGAGCAGGCCACATCTGATTTGCTTAATGCATTCTTATAAGCTACAGTAGATACTCAGACTGAGAAAAAACTAAGATTTTATCTTCTAAGGAATTTTCTAATGTGGATCCAAAAAAAAAAAAACACAAAAGAAAACAACAACAAAAAAAAACACCACCAAAACAACAACAACAAAAAATCCTTGAATTTTCACCAGTGTAACATGCCTACTGGAGTGCAAAGAGATACAGAATTTAAAATGAAAAATTAATCTCCATGAGGTATCAAGCTGACAAGATGATTTTAGATGACAAGTGGAATGGGCACTAATTAATTGCATTTTGTTTTTCAACAAAGAGTCTGGTAAGATTCAGACAGAAAGGCTGCTGAAGAAAAAAGTACACTAACAAGCAAGCTACTCAGAGCTTGATGCAACTCTTACGCACAGATTAAAAAAAAAAAAAATGACAGCAGGCTCCTTGCTACACCACAGAGTGCAACAGAGCAGGAGGTGGGAGTTGCAACTAATTTTTCCTCATTGCATTACTTTTTTTTTTTTTTTTTTCCATACAGTTCTTTTGGCTTTTCTTTTCCCTCCCTTTATCATTTTGGAACAAAGGAAAAGGAAAGTTGCAAGAACAAGTTCCTACTTCCTGGAGTCTTTTAAACTAGGATGAACAGAATACAGAAGTGAACTTGCTCCTTGGCAGCAGAATAAGCATTACTTCAACAGGGCATTAAAGGACAACATAAGAGAAAAAAAAAAAAATCCCAAAATATAAGCACGCTCTATGAACTGCTAATAATGCACACAAAATTGATTAAAAGCAATCTACCTCTAAGTTCGGTCAGAATATCAATTTTCTGCTCTAGAATTGCTTCAAGTTGTGTAGCATAAGAATCCACATCATAGTCTACTTCTTCTGTCATCTCAAGAAGGGCTTTTTCATCTTCCAGCCATCTAATAGATTCCTAGATAAAAATTAAAAACAAATAAACAAAAAACAAAAACAAGTAAATAAGAAGAAAATCTTTGATGGTGGTGAGGCACTGGAACAAGTTGTCCAGAGAAGTTGTGGATGCCTCAGCCCTGGAAGTGCTTAAGGTCAGGTTGGATGGAGCTTTGAGCAACCTGGTCTAGTGAATGGTGTCCCTGGCCTTGGCAGTGGGCTTGGAATTATAAGATCTTTGAGATCCCTTCAAACCCTGTACTAGGACTGGTTGGGGTGGAGTTAACTTTCCCTGCAGCAGCCCATGCAGTGCTGTGCTCTGCACTTGTAGGTAGAACAGCACTGGTATCACTCCACCGTTGTGTCTATTGCTGAGCAATACTGGCACAGCATCAAGACTCCCTGTTCCCCCCAATTCCCCTTCCAATTCCCCCCCCCCCCGAAAAGCCAGCAGGCTGGGGGTAGGCAAGAACGGGGGAGGGGACATCACCAGGGCAGCTGACCTAAACCAACCAAAGGGATATTCCATACCATATGATATCACACTCAGCAATAAAAGGTGGGTGTATTGATTTTATATGGCAAGGTTTTGGTAGCAGAGGGGCTGCTGGTGACCTCTGTGAGAAGAGTCCTGAAGCTGCCCCATGTTAGATAAGGGCCAGTTTCAGCCTGCTCTAAAGGGACCTACCGCTGGCCGGAGTCAAGCCAATAAGTAATGGTGACTGTGTCTGTGAGCACATATTTAAGAAAGGGGAAAAAACTGCTGCGCAAAAGCAGCTGAGAGAGAGAGGAGTGAGAAACAGCCCTGCAGACACCAAGGTCATTGAAGAAGGAGGGGGAGGAGATACTCCAGACGCCAGAGCAGTAGTTCCCCTGAAGCCTGTGGAGAGGACCATGGTGGAGCAGGTTGTCCCCCTGCAGCCCATGGTGTACCACAGAGGAGTAGATCTCCACCCTGCAGCCTGTGGAGAAGCCCATGGTGGAGCAGGTGGATCTGACCTGAAGAAAGCTGCGGCCTGTGGAGAACCCCTGCCTGAACAGATTTCGGGCTTGACCTGTGGAGAGGAGCCTATGCAGGAGCAAGTGATCTGACAGGAGCTGCCACCCATGGGGGACCCATGTTGGAGCAGTTTGCTCCTGAACGATGGACCCCGTGGTATAGACCAGTATTGGAGCAGTTCTTGAAGAGCTGCTGCCTGTGGGAAGCCCATGTAGGAACAGTTCGTCAGGGACTGTATCCTGTGGGAGGGGCTCCACCTTGGAGAAGGGGAAGAGAGTGACCATGAAGGAGCAGCGGAGACAAAGCGTTACAGACTAACCGCAACCCCCATTCCCTGTTCCCCTGTGGCACTCAGAGGGAGGAGGTGGAAGATGGTGGAGGGGGGGGAGGGGAGGTGTTTTTAGTTTTCTTGGAGTTTCTCATTGCCCTAGCTTGTTAGTAATATGTAATAAATTATATTAATTTCCCTACTCTGAGTCTGTTTTACCTGTGACAATAATTGTTGAGTGATCTCCCTGTCCTTATCTCAACCCTTGAGCCCTTTCCATTGTATTTTCTCCCCCTTTCCCTTTGAGGAGGGGGAGTGAGCGAACAGTTGTGGTGGAGCTCAGCTGCCCAGCTAAGTAAAACCACCACAGTCATTTGTGGTGCCCAACATGGGGCTTGAAGGGTTGATATAACAATAGATTTGATCAGAGTGCTTTAGAGGGAACTTGCAATTAGAATTTACAGTTGCTAATCACAATGCTGTCTGGATTGCTGTTAATATTTTTCTATGTCATCCTGTTTTATGTGATCTGTCGTGTTCTCCCTTTTACTCTATAGCAGATTGGAGAGTTTGTTAAAGCCTGTGTCTGTTTTTTTCAGTTTGCTGTTCTGTAAAGCACTGGCCTTGAGCCTAATCTGGTATTTGGGCCCTGCATTACTTATCTCTTGGAGAATATTAACAACTACACTCTCTCTTTTTCCTCCTCTGGAAGTCAGTTCGTGGACGATATCAGGAATGGTACCTCCTCCTTTCCCTGTGTTGTAGGAAGACACTGCAGAACCAACAGGTCAGCTTCGCAAGGAAATGGGCAAGTGCAGCAACCCCTTGAGCTAAGCTGGCATTGGCGTCCAGGATTCCTACTCTGACTGTCCTGTGTGATCACTTTGGCAGATGAAGCCTAAATTATCAACAGTTCTTATGGACATTTTGGGAGAGGCCTACAGAATAGAAAGAAGTACCTATATATATCTGTTAAAGGACAGGGAACAGTGGTGATAAGAATACCAATATACTAAAGTATGTGGAACCTGAGTGTGACACAAATGTTATGGAATAAGGGGTGGAGGTTGTGCTGGGTTGGAGTTAACTGTCCCTGTAGTGAACCATATAGTGTTGTGCTCTGCACTTGTAGCTAGAACAGCACTGGTATCCCACCAATGTTTTTTCTATTGCTGAGCAGAGTAATTGCTCCCAAACAACTGCTACGCATGTTGAGGCCCTGCTTCCCGGGACGTAGCCGAATATCACTCATTGATGGGAAGTAGAAAATACATTTTTTCCTTCCATCTGTGCTTCCACGCAGCCTTTTTTTTTTTTTTTCCCTCTTCCTTTTCTCTTTAATTAAATTATCATTATCTTAACCTGTGAGCCTTTTTTTTTCCTTTCCAGCACACTTTCTTCTCCCACCCCCCTCTTCTGAGGAGGAGGAGCGAGAGAGCAGTTGTGGTGGAGTTTGGCTGCCCAGTAGGGTAAAACTACCACAAACCCAAACCATTCTATGTTTCTATGAAATACATTAGCAAAGGTATTAGTTTCAAGACAAAGAGCTGAATTACTCCTTTTCTCAAGATGACCACATTTCTATACTGTCTAGTCACCTCATTATAACAGATTTCAATCCTAAAATGAATCCTTATTCCCAGTTCAGCAAAGTTGTGTGTTTTCTACATAGTTTCTTAATTACAACAGCCATATCAGCAAACATAACATTATGTGGTTCTAAAGTCAGGCTTCAGTTTTAAGTATAGGATGGTTTCCACTGACTACAATCACGGTGTTGTTATTACAGTCATAGAGCAAAGATAATTCTCTCCATACTCAAAACCAGTTTTTAGAGAAGAGCTATTTTAAGCTCTCTATTGCATGTGCTAACTCCCCACATAGACAAGAGTATTGTAAAGGTTGGTTAAACCAGCTCTTGGGCACCTTTGCATTCCAAATAATACCAAAAAGGAGGAATTTTAAAAAATAGTCTTGCAGCAAAGAATGCACCCAAGAGCTTAAAGCTTACAGAACCATGCAAAGCTAAGATCAGGAGAACTGATCTCATTAGAAATGCTTTGATTTTAAAGGAGAAAGCAGCTGATAGTTCTAGGCATGCTGGGCCTGAAATACTAAAATTAGCTCTTCCCCTCTGCGCTCAGTAGCCCAAGTAATATCGAAAGCATCATCCAAACCCCATGTATGTTTTTTCACACAGATGGAGCTCACATTGGGACAGGATTCATCTCATCTAATGTAAACTTATAGACAAGTACCGGGTCCTGCACCTGGGGCACAACAACCCCAAACAGAGCTACAGGCTGGGAGATGTGTGGATAGAAAGCTGCCTGTCAGAGAAGGACCTGGGAGTATTGGTTGATAGTTGGCTGAATATGAGCCAGCAGTGTGCTCAGGCGGCCAAGAAGACCAACAGCTTCCTGGCTTGCATAAGAAACAGCATGGCCAGCAGGTCCAGGGAGGTGGTCGTCCCCCTGTACTCGGCTCTGGTGAGGCCGCACCTCGAGTACTGTGTTCGGTTTTGGGCCCCTCACTACAAGAAGGACATGGAAGTGCTCGAGTGAGTCCAGAGAAGGGCAACGAAGCTGGTGAGGGGTCTGGAGAACAAGTCTTACGAGGAGCGACTGAGGGAGCTGGGACTATTTAGCCTGGAGAAGAGGAGGCTCAGGGGTGACCTTATCGCACTCTACAGGTACCTGAAAGGAGGCTGTAGCGAAGTGGCGGTTGGTCTATTCTCCCACGTGCCTGGTGACAGGACGAGGGGGAATGGGCTAAAGTTGCACCAGGGGAAGTTTAGGTTGGATATTAGGAAGAACTTTACGGAAAGGGTTGTTAGGCTTTGGAATAGGCTGCCCAGGGAAGTGGTTGAGTCACCATCCCTGGAGGTCTTTAAAAGACGTTTAGATGTAGAGCTTAGGGATATGGTTTAGGGGATGATTTGTTAGTGTTAGGTCAGAGGTTGGACTCGGTGATCTTGTAGGTCTCTTCCAACCTAGACTTTTCTGTGATTCTGTGAATCATAGAAATGAAAAGTTCAAGACCAATCTGAATGAAATTCCTGCAACAAAAAAAAACCACAGTTGCTAATGCTGGAAAATGGCTAAAATAGAAAATATCTCAGTAGTAAAAAGAAAGTAAAAAGAAAATATCATCTTTTCTTAGAGTGAACAGTCTATTTAGGAATGCTTGTGAGAAAAAAAAAAAAAAAAGAAAAAATATACTAGATTTCTGGGATAATAGAAAAACATGCTTCTCTTTCATCTTGGGGACAAATATTAGTGGGTATGAGATCTAAACATCTGTCCCTATTTGTTTGCTACAGTGGGCTTAGTGTAATAAAATAATTTAGAAAACCTTAACTGCAGAGGAATGACGAGATGATATCCTGCATCATATGCAGGATATGTGCTTGGGAAAATCTGAATGCCTGGATTAGGATAAAACAAAGCAGAGCTCTGTCGTTTACCTGGAAGACAGCCCTGTGGTCTTCTACTACTTGTTCTTCCATTTCTACCATTTGTGACACAGCTTCATGAAAAGTAAACAGTTGTGGAGAAACTTCCTCTTCCTAAAAACAATAAAAGCTTGTTAGTATGGAAAGAACTGTGGCTACAGGAAATATACTGAATATGTTCCATCCTATCACAGAGCATGAAAAGAAATATGCATGAAGCAGAGCTTGTCAAAAATAGAAGCATAGATTTACAAACTGGGGCAAACAGGACTTCTGTAGACAATAATCAACAATCAAAGGGGAAAGCACTAGGTAGTTTGCAATTCATTTTTTAGCAAGACAGTATGGTTCCTTATACCATGCCTTTGAAATCTTTTTAAATATACATTGTAAAGCTTAATTGAATTCCACATGAACAATGGAAAAGTGTAATCTGAAAGAACATTTATGGAACCAGGACAATTGCTGATAATTAACAGTGAGGGAAAAATGTCCTTTGGAAGATGCCTTTCAGCCCCAGCTCCCTACTCGTTCAGTCCAAGGAGACATTTTGGGAACGTGGTGTGGTTCTCCCCCAAACAGGGCACTGGGGTTTCACTCCATGAAAATCAGGATGTCAGTAAGAGGAATGATGGGCAGCCAGATTCCTAAATGCAGAGAAAGGCAAACTCACTTGAAATGGGTGCTGGATGCATGGAAAATAATGCTCAAAACCACAAGTGTTTTAAATAAAACATACCAATTTCCCAGGATACTTCTAACTGCCTAACGCAAGATGAAGCTATACTGGAAAATATGCATACTAAAAAACATCAGTGCCTAGAACAGACACTTTCTAGACATTAAAAGTCCTAATCAGTGAGAAAGATAAAGAAAAATAAAACATTCTCCTCTCACCCTTCAAGAAACCTTTTTCTTTTTAAATTCTGTATGGGAATGAACTATAAAGTGAGATAGTGAAGATGCATGTTGTATTTACTTAATTATACTGCTAACAGGCTATAAATACACATTTTTTTTTTTTTTTTTCTACCATGGTATTTATTGTCATCTCTACATATAATGCTGTAAACTACTCACATTTTGTTCACATAGCAGTTTGAGATCATCTCTCTGAGGAGAGCTCCCCATGCTCCACTGTGTGTCCAAGTCATTGATCTGATTGGGGGTGTGGTGTATAATGGGACGGATATCCCCTGTAGCACTAGGATCAACTGTCAGCTCCTTCACCCTACAATCAGAAAATATTTCATTTTCAAATTAATAACTTCCTGTGCAAAGTAGCCACCACCGAAAATAAAGCTCTATGGGTTTATATACAATTTAATTCATTTAACATGGATGATGATGCTACCTTCACAAATTTAATGTGCCAAGAAGATGTTAGTCCAACTTGTAAAAACCATGGACCATTCAGTTTCAACTAAATGTGGACTGAAGTCCATTTTCTAACAAAAGTAATTTTTAATATGAAATCTTACTACTCATTAAAATGCTAAAGGCAAAAATCTCCTCAACATGAACTCCTTAACAGTAAATAATATATGATAGAAAAGTTCATTCAACACCCAAAACTTGACCATCTTTCTTTTTTCTGTGCACCCAACTGTGTTTTAAAAAAAATAATAATGAATATAACCTTAAACTAAAATAATTTCAAAGACAAAAATATCTTAAACAGACTTGTCAGATTTGGTTCACTAAATATACAAAGGTGACATCACCATTTTATTTTATTTTATTTTGTTTTATTTTGTTTTATTTTATTTTTTTAAATGTATGAAGGAAAATAGCAAGCCTGGATACAAAGGGCAGATGTTTAAGGAGGATGAACAAAGTACTGGGAAGATGACTGCAGATCATGCAGAACCATCACCTGCCAAACAAAATTAAAAAAAAAAAAAGTGCGTGATTCAAGGCAAGAGGAATAATGTGAAAGGTTGGTCTGTAAAAATACATAGATAAAATAAAAACTTAAAGATTTAATGTATAGAATAAAGTAGACCTGGTGACTGAAGGAGAAAAGTCGTCATACTCATAGGAAGGAGAGAGATCAGAGCGACTGCCACTACCCTGTGAGAAGGGAATGTCCGAAGGACTAATTCCAAATTCCTTTACTCTGCAGTAGCAAAATACAGCATCAAATTAAGAAAAAAATGATCTCATAAACACATTTAAAATGACAACTCTTTCTTAAGCTTTCTTCTTTTATAGTTTAAAAACCTAATAAATTATGTTTAAATTAAAGCACAAATAAAAGCATCAACTTACTTAAATTTTCTGCAAATAGAGATCACTAACAGACCTGGAAAAAAACAGTGCTACTAATCTACAGGAGAATACAATAGCAGTGTTTTCAGAAGAGTAATTCCAAAATTTAGTTAGTGTAGTAAATAAAATTTGGTCGATATTCAATTAAACTGCTCCTTTTAAAGTCTGGACTAGATGATCTTAGAGGTCTTTTCCAACCTAAATGACTCTATGATTTTAAAATATAAAACAAGTACAGCTACAAAAATTTAAATTCTATCCTGCCCACTGTCTTACACTGTACACACAGTGGTGTTCAGCACTTAAAAACTAATTGTACTATGAAAATGATATATATATATTATATTATATTCCTAGGAAAAAAAAATACAAAAAACACAATACAACTTTACAGTGACAGGCATTTACTCTGTATCTTGGTTTGGGCTAGCATAGAGTTAATTATCTTTGTAGTAGCTGGTAGGGTGCTGTGTTTTGAATTTAGGATGAGAATAATGTTGATAACATGCTGATGTTTTAATTGTTGCAGAGCAGTGCTTACACTACGTCAAGCACTTTTCAGCTTCTCAAACTGCCCAACCAGCGAGGAGGCTGAGGGTGCACAAGAAGCTAGGAGGGTACAGAACTAGGACAGCTGACCCAAACTGGCCAAAGGGGTATTCCATACCATGTGATGTCATGCTGAGCAATTAATATGGGGTGACTGGCTGGGGTGGGGGGGTACCACTACTCAGGGACGGGCTAGGCATCAGTCAGCAGGTTGTGAGCAACTGCACTGTGCATCACATGCTTTGTATATTCTATTATTATTATCATAATCATCATTATAGAATCATAGAATTATAGAATAATTAAGGTTGGAAAAGACCTCCAAGATCATCTGGTCCAGTTGTCCACCTACCACCAATATTACCCACTAAACCATGTCCCTAAGTGTCTTCCAACCTTTCCTTAGACACCACCAGGGACAGTGACTCCACCACCTCCCTGGGCAACCCGTTCCAATGCCTGACTACTCTTTTTGAGAAGAAATTCTCCTAACTTCCCACCTAAAACTCCCCTGGTGCAACTTGAGGCCATTCCCTCTATTCCTATCCCTAGTTATCTGCGAGAAGAGGCTGACCCCCAGCTCCCCACAGCGTCCTTTCGGGCAGTTGTAGAGAGCAATAAGGTTTCCCCTGAGCCTCCTCTCCTCCAGACTAAACAACCCCAGTTCCCTCAGCCGCTCCTCAGAAGACTTGTGTTCCAGACCCTTCACTAGCTTTGTAGCCCTTCTCTGGACATGCTCCAGGGCCTCGATGTCCTTCCTGTAGTGAGGGCCCAAAGCTGAACACAGTACTCAAGGTGCGGCCTCACCAGAGCAGAGTGCAAGGGAACGATCAACTCCCTGGTCCTGCTGGCCACACTATTACTGATACAAGCCAGGATGCTGTTGGCCTTCTTGACCACTTGGGCATGTTCAAGCAAGCATCAACCAACACCCCTAGATCCTTTTCCTCTGCACAGCTTTCCAGCCACTCTGCCCTAAGCATTCCATGGGCTTATTGTGATCAAAGTGCAGGACCTGGCACTTAGCCATGTTGAACCTCTTCCCATTGGCCTCTGCCCATTGATCCAACCTGTCCAGGTCCCTCTGCAGGGCCTTCATACTGGCAGATCAACATTTTACCCCAACTTGGTCTGCAAACTTACTGAGGGAGCACTCTATTATTATTATCACCTCTTCCTGTTCTGTCCCATTAAAATGTTTTTATCTCAACACCCAAGCTTTTACTTTTTCTTTCCTCCCGATTCTCTCCCCCATCCCACTGGCTAGTTGGCTGTATGGTGCTTAGCTACCTGCCGGGTTAAACCACAACAGTCCTTTTGGCGCCCAACGTGGGGCACAAAGAGTTGAGATAATGACAGATCTGAAAAGAGTATGTTAAAACTAAATTTTTATAAGCATCAGATCAGTTTACTAGTTGATGATCACAACGCTGATTTTTTTTTTTTTATCTCAGGTCTGCTGTGTCTGTTTTCTGAATTGAGTTGTATAGCACATTACTCACTGTATGTGTTCCCTGTCATGCTGTTTATCATTTCTGGGGGATGGTTTAAGGTTATTATTTTGCTGTACTGTGTAACACTGGCTTATGATAAAATTGCTGGTCATGGGACTAATCTGGTATTTGCACTCAGCATTGCCATCACTTCTGTACTTTGTGAACCATCTCTCAGAAACCATTAATAATTACACTCTGCCTTTTCCCCTTGGGGAGCCAATCTATGGGGGGGGGGGGGACAATGGGAGACACTTTTCCCTGCTTTGTCCCTCTCCCTTTCTCCTTCACCTCCCCCTTCTCCTCCAAGCTATTTATGATAGATCTTCAAAACTTTGAATGTCCTTGGGATATTTAAACCAGCATGTTGTTATTGTTATGTCTCCTGAATGAGTTTCAGATTTTTTTTAAGGTTAAAAAATTGCTTGAGAATGTCATCCAGAGATCTGTTTTGAGGCAGGATAGTTATGAGTGGCAGGGAATGTGGGAGGATATGGGCAGGCACTTAGAGCAGTGGGCACCTCCAGTGCTTTGGAAATTCACCCGTGAACAAGTGCAGAATCCTGAAAAACTGGCAGTATGCTTGAAAAAGGTGTGTCATCACCCTGGCAATTCCAAAGAGACACAAACCTCTGAAGTGTGCTGGGACTTGGCCTATGTTTACCAAGCCACAATCAACACCACTACAACCCCTGAAAAAGGCCCTGCAGCCACTCTTACCCCTGTGATAGGCCCTGGAGGCACTCCCAACCCCCGTGACACTCCAGCTCCTGAAACAGGCCCTCCAGCCACTCCAACTCATCTAATGGGCCCTGCAGCCACGCCATTCCCTGTGACAGGCCCCATGGATGGGACAGAGCAGAAACTGTGGCAGTATCAGTTGCCCCTATATGCAAGACAAAACAATAGATGGGAAAGTCAGGTAATTTAGAAAGGAAAGGAACTCCTACTCAGGCAAGAAAGGAGGAAGAAGACGGTAAGGCAGGCTATTCTCAAACTGGACGAGCATGGGAGCAGGAGGACAGAGGAAGATATCATAAGAGCATCAATAACTACCTAAGGCCTATCCCAGCATGAGCTACGAGATAGTTGAGAAAGTGTGGAATTTAGCTGAGAAGCGTGGGATTTAGCTGAGAAAGTGTGGTAGATGAGTGGAGATGATAGATGAGTGGACAGTAAGGTGGGTTGAGAACTGGCTGACTGGCCGAGCTCAGAGGGTGGTGATCGGCAGAGCAGAGTCCGGCTGCAGACCTGTGACTAGCGGTGTTCCCCAGGGGTCAGTGCTGGGTCCGGTCTTGTTCAGCATCTTCATCGACGACCTTGATGAGGGAATAGCGTCCACCCTCCGCAACAATGCCAATGATACAAAGCTGGGAGGCGTGGCCGACATGCCAGAAGGCTGTGCTGCCATTCAGCAAGACCTGGACCAGCTGTAGAGATGGGCAGGAAGAAACCAAATGAGGTTTAACAAGAGCAAGTGTAGAGTCCTGCACCTGGGAAGGAACAACCGGAAGTATCAGTACAGGCTGGGGGATGACCTGCTGGAGAGGAGCTCTGAGGAGAGGGGTCTGGGGGTCCTGGTGGATGACAGGTTGACCATGAGCCAGCAGTGTGC
>MU016128.1:44263-117536 GCA_011076525.1 Nettapus auritus
CTGCTCAGCAGGGGGGTTGGACTAGATGATCTTCAGAGGTCCCTTTCAATCCCACCCATTCTGTGATTCTGTGGTTCTTTGAAAGGTATCTCAGCCAGCACTCTAGGGAATCCTCATGAATACCAACTACCCCTAATGCAAGAAGAGATGCCTCCAGAGCAGGGGCAAAACTGATAGTGGCGTCTTCCATACTCCTTGCACTCCAAACTATACCCACCTCTGGTGAGCCTAAGCTCTATGCCTGGCATTATTGTGGAAAAGATCCTCCTGGAAGTAGTGTCGAGGCACATGCAAGACAAAGAGGTGATCTGAGACAGGCAGCATGGCTTCACCAAGGGTAAATCCTGCCAGACCAGTCTGGTGGCTCTCTACACTGGAGTGACTGCATCAGTTGACAAAGGAAGACCAACCAATGTCATCTACCTGGACTTCTGCAAGGCCTTTGACATGGACCCACATGACATCCTGGTCTCCAAATTGGCCAGATATGGATTTGATGGGTGGACTGTTCAGTGGATAAGGAATTGGCTTGAAGGTCACACACAGAGACTGGTGGTCAATGGCTCTATTAGGACTTAGGACTCGAGGAAATGACCACAAGTTTCGCCAGGGGAGGTTTAGATTAGATATCAGGAAAAACTTTCTCTCAAAGAGTGGTCAGGCACTGGAACGGCCTCTCCAGGGAGGTGGCGGAGTCGCCGTCCCTGGCAGTGTTCAAGAAGCACCGCCAGGTGCTACAAGAGATGATTTAATAGCTTAGTATTGGTGATAGGAGGATGGTTGGACTAGATGAACTTGTAGGTCCTTTCCAACCTTGTGTTTCTATTATTTCTATGATTTCTATATCCAAGCGGAGGCCAGTGATGAGTGGTGTCCCTCAGGGGTCTTTCCTGGGACAGGTACTGTTTAATATCTTTATTAATGACATAGTGCGATCAAGTGCACCCTCAGCAAGTTTGCAGATGACACCAAGCTGAGTGGTGTGGTTGATACAATAGAAGGACAAGATGCCACCAAAGGGACCAGGACAAGCTTGAGAATTCAGCCCACATGAACCTAATGAGGTTCAACAAGGCCAAGTGCAAGGTCCTGCATCTGGGCCAGGGCAATCCCAGACATGAGTACAGACTGGGAGAAAGAACTCATTGAGACCAGCCTTTCAGAGAAGGACTTGAGGGTTCTGATGGATGATAAGCTCGACATGAGTCAGCAGTACACGCTTGCAGCCCAAAAGGCCGACTGAATCCTGGGCTGCATCAAAAGAGGAGTAACCAGCAGGTCAAGGGAGGTGACTGTCCCCCCTCTACTCTGCCCTTGTGAGGCCCCACTTGGATTATTGCATCCAGGTCTGGAGCCCCCAGCACAAGAAGGATGTTGATCTGTTAGAGTGGGTCCAGAGGAGGGCCACAAAGATGATCAGAGGGCTGGAGTACCTCTCCTACGATGAAAGGCTGAGAGAGATGGGGTTGTTCAGCCTACAGAAGCGAAGGCTCTGGGGTGACCTCATTGCAGCTTTTCAGTACTTAAAGGGGACTTATAAAAAGGATGCAGAGTGACTCTTTGCTCAGTCAGATAATGATAGGGCAAAGGGGAATGGGTTTAAACTAAAAGAGGGGAGATCTAGATTAGATGTTAGGAGGAAAGTCTTCACTCAGAGGATGGTGAGGCACTGGAACAGGTTGCCCAGAGAAGTTGTGGGATTCCCCATCCCTGGGGGTGTTCAAGAACAGGTTCAATGAAGGCCTGAGCAACCTGATCTAGTGGATGGTGTCTCTGCCTATGGCGGGGGAGGGGGTTGGAACTAGATGGTCTTTGAGGTCCCTTCCAACCCAAGCCATTCTACCATGATTCTATGATAATGGCTTAAATGCAGTTTCTACTGATTCTACTGTAATGGTTGTAAAAAATAACTAAACAAATGGCTGAAACAATTATACATCATGGAACAACAGTATTCTAAACTCCAGTGATCAACAGCCAGGATAGCTACAAGCAATAACATTTTTCATACCTATTTGCATATCTCAACGTATTTAGAGTGTTTTCACATGATGCCATCCCTGGAGAAATTGTAGCAATCTGCAGAAAACAAGCCACACATTAATAATTTGCTTTGTACAGATAAAAGGGGGTAGATGAAGTCAAATCAATTTATTTATTTTTAATCCCATTTCATTTGAGATCTACAAAAAACATCTACTCTGTTTTGCTGTCCCAATACAATGACATCTCAAGAACAGATGTCAAGTCAAACCTTCTTTTTTTTTTTTTTTAACCATACCTGACACATTAAGAATTCATGGAAATTTCAGTCAATTTCTGACATCTGACAGCTTGGTAACATAATATGTAAATGCAAAACTCTAATTGAAAAAAGAAGGCTCCTCAAACAGGAAATATGCAACTCAGTAGAAAATAAGTCTAATGCATCCTGCATATGATTGCCAGATAATATTTTTATATATGCATCTTCAAAAGCTGTTCTCCATTCAAGCAGACTGCATACTGATTAAGAGATCTGTTTTGGCTATAGTCCAAAACTGTACTTAATGATATTAAAGATAAGCATGTGTTTAGGCATTTTCCTAAATAAAGAAGTTTTATTTTTTTGAACTAGAAATTATCTGTAAATAATACTTGATAGCTAATTTATTATTAGACATATCTGGGATCTGTAAGTCTTTCTTTTTCCAGTTAAATAAAATACCCTGAAGATCTCACCTTCTTTTCAGCACTTAGAAAAAATAAAAACAGTGATCATGCAACAGTGGCATCATGATTTGTCCTAGCTTCTCTCAGTAGTCCATTTTTTTCATCTCTGCTCCTTTCAGGAGAGGCATAGAGGCACTGTCCAGGAAAAACACCTCTATGATCCTACACACTACCATTTTTGCTGGCAGCACAGCATCAGGAGAATGAAACTGATGAAGATTAGATAATCCTGGTCTTTTGTTTCATCCTGCTGCTGACATTACCATACAAGAGCACAGGTAGTCATCCTGAGAGGAATTTCTTCTACTGGGGAGAAAGGAAAAATATGCGATGGGAAGGGGTTAGAAAGTCTAAAGAGCTTGCTAATACATACACTGTTTAAATCTCTAATACCAGTATGCATGAGTTACTAATGGAAATAATTGTAGATTTGAAAAGATCATTTGATTGCATGTCTCTTTATAAAGCATTGTGGATACTAATTAACAAAAATCTACATGTTCCTAAAATCTTTCCAAAGTCACTTTATATGAAAGGTGCACACATCGCTTTCATCAGTTTACTGTTCACAGTATACAACACGTGGCAACTGCCATAATGCCAGGAGACTGTTACGTCTTCAAGTGTATAAGGAACAACTATAGGGAAGTGCCACTGTAGGTGCCCACAGCCATGATGATACTACCTTCAGGGCACAAGACTCTGTTGAAAAAAAAACACCCACTAAGTCATATGTTCTCATGCCCCAACAAGCCCAGTCCAGGTAGGACAGGAGGACTTCACAGGTCAGCAGGAGAGCATCTGAAGAGCAGCATGAAGTAATTCCAGACACTCCAGCCAGTAAGTCAGCTTCATCAGGGGCCCAACTAAAATGCCTCTATAGCAACGCACATAGCATGGGGAATAAACAAGAGGAGTTAGAGACATGGGCACACCTACAGGGCTATGATATTATTGGCATCATAGAGACGTGGTGGGATGATTTCCATGACTGGAGTGTTGGAATGCAAGGATACAGGCTATTCAGGAAAGACAGGCAGGGGAGATGAGGAAGGGGTGTTGCCCTCTATGTCAATGACTACCTGGAGGGCATGGAGCTCTGCCTAGGATGAGGAGCTGACTGAGAATTTATGGGTCAGAATTAAAGGGAGGGCAGGGACAGGTGACATAGTGAGGGGTCTGCTACAGGCCACCCGACCAGATGAGGACCTCTACAGACAGATAGGAGCAGCCTCATGTTCACAAGCCCTGGTCCTCATGGGGGACTTCAACCACCCCAATATCTGTTGAAGGAACAGCACAGCAGGGCACAGGCAATCCAGGTGGTTCCTGGAATGCACTGATGACAACTTCCTTCTCCAAGTGATAGAGCAGCCAAGGAGGAGAGGTGCTATGCTGGACCTCATACTCACTAACAGGGAGGGGATGGAGGGGAATGTGAAACTCAAGGGCAGCCTTGGCTGCAGTGACCATGAAATGGTGGAGTTTAGGATCCTGAGGGCAGTGAAAAGAGTACACAAAAAGCTCTCTACCTTGGACTTTGGGATAGCAGAATTTGGCCTCTTCAGGGATCGGATTGGTAGAGTACCATGGGACAATGTACCTGTACTTTGTGCCAGAGAACCTTAGGCACAAAAACAAAGTCTATGGCTGCTGGAAGCAGGGTCATACAATGTGGAAGGGACGCTGTTCGCCTTTGTAGGGAGAAAATTTGTGTGGCCAAAGCCCAATTAGAGTTGAAGCTGGCCTGGCCAGATCTGTGGGAGACAATAAAAAGTTTTGGTTTTTTTTTTTTGTTTTTTTTTTTTTTGTTTTTAAATATGTGAACAGAAAAAGGAGGACCAGAGAAAACATAGGTCCACTACTTGATGGGGATGGTCACCTCACAAACAAGGACATAGGCAAAGCAGAGACATTTAACGCCTTCTTTGCCTCTGTCTTCAATGCCGATGAAGGGCTTCAGGACCCTGGGTACCCTGAGATGGATGACCGTGACGGTGGGAATGATAAACTTCCAACCGACCCTGAATGTATGTGGAATTTGCTGCTCCACCTGGATCCATACAAGTCCATGGATCCAGAGGGGATTCATCCCAAGGTGCTTAAAGAGCTGGCTGGCATCATTGTGGGACCTCTCCCAACTATTTTTCAAAGGTCTTGGGAATCTGGAGAGATGCCAGTAGACTGGAAGCTGGCAAATGTGGTACCAATTTTCAAGAAAGGGCAAGAAAGAAGACCCTGGTAGCTACAAGTCTATCAGTCTCACGTCAGTGCCTGGTAAAATTATGGAGAAGATTATCTTTGAAGTTATTGAAGCGCACCTGGGAGACAATGCAGTCATAGGTCCCAGCCAACATAGGTTCACGAGGGGTAGGTCCTGTTTGACTAACTTGATTTCCTTTTATGATAAGATCACCCATCTCGTTGAACATGGGAAACCAGCTGATGTGATCTTTTTGGATTTCAGTAAAGCTTTTGACAGAGTTTCCCATAGGATCCTACTGGACAAAATTTCCAGCATACAGCTAGACAAAAGCATCCTACAATGGGTGAGCAATTGGCTGATAGACAAGGCTCAAAGGGTTGTGGTAAATGGGGCTACATCAGGCTGGTGCCCAGTCACCAGTGAGATCCCCCAGGGCTCCATTTTATGTCCAGTTCTCTTCAATGTTTTTATAAATGATTTGGATGTAGGACTGGAAGGTGTTTTGAGTAAATTTGCTGATGATACTAAACTGGGAGGAGCTGTTGACTCTGTTGAGGGTGGAAAGGCCTTGCAGAGAGATCTAGACAGATTGGAGAGCCAGGTGATCACCAACCACATGAAGTTTAGCAAGAGCAAGTGTTGCGTTCTGTGGGAGTACTGTGTGCAGTTTTGGGCACCACAGTACAAAAAGGACATGAAACTACTGGAGAGTGTCCAGAGAAGGGCTACAAAGACGGTGAAGGGCCTAGAGGGGAAGACATACGAGGAGCGGCTGAGGTCACTTAGCCTGTTCAGCCTGGAAAAGTGGTCTACAGCTTCCTAACAAGGGAGAGTGGAGGGGCAGGTGCCGATCTATTCTCTTTAGTGATCAATGATAGGACCCAAGGGACTGCAGGGAAGCTGCGACAGAGGAGGTTCAGGCTGGATATCAGGGAAAGTTTCTTCACCAAGAGGGTGGCTGGGCGCTGGAACAGCCTCTCCAGGGACAGTCATGGCACCAAGCCTGCTGGAGGTTGAAAAGTGTTTGGAATGTGCTCTTAGTCATATGGTCTGAATTTCTGGGTAGACCTGTGTGGTGCCAGTAGCTGGACTCGATGATCCTTGTGGGTCCCTTCCAACTCAGAATATTCTACCATTCTATGATTCTATGAAAGCCCTGGAGGGAAAAGGGGCCCAAGAAAGCTGGTTTGTATTCAGAGAATCACAGAATCATCTAGGTTGGAAGAGACCTCCAAGATCACCTCGTCCAACCTCTGACCTAATACTAACAAGTCCTCCACTAAACTATATCACTAAGACCTACATCTAAACATCTTTTAAAGACCTCCAGGGATGGTGACTCAACCACTTCCCTGGGCAGCCCATTCCAATGCCTTGGAATTCCAACTCTTTCAGTAAAGAAGTTCCTCCTAATATCCAACCTAAACTTCCCCTGGCGCAACTTCAGCCCATTCCCCCTCGTCCTGTCACCAGGCACATGGGACAATAGACCAACCGCCACCTTGCTACAGCCTCCTTTCAGGTACCTGTAGAGTGCGATAAGGTCACCCCTGAGCCTCCTCTTCTCCAGGCTAAATAGTCCCAGCTCCCTCAGTCGCTCCTCGTAAGACTTGTTCTCCAGACCCCTCACCAGCTTCGTTGCCCTGCTCTGGACTCACTCGAGCACTTCCATGTCCTTCTTGTAGTGAGGGGCCCAAAACCGAACACAGTACTCGAGGTGTGGCCTCACCAGAGCCGAGTACAGGGGGACGACCACCTCCCTGGACCTGCTGGCCATGCTGTTTCTTATGCAAGCCAGGAAGCTGTTGGTCTTCTTGGCCGCCTGAGCACACTGCTGGCTCATATTCAGCCAACTATCAACCAATACTCCCAGGTCCTTCTCTGACAGGCAGCTTTCTATCCACACATCTCCCAGCCTGTAGCTCTGTTTGGGGTTGTTGCACCCCAGTTGCAGGACCTGGCACTTGGCCTTGTTGAACCTCATACTGTTGGCCTCGGCCCATCGGTCCAGCCTATCCAGAACCTCCTGCAGAGCCTTCCTACCCTCGAGCAGGTCGACACAGGCACCTAAATTGGTGTCGTCTGCAAACTTACTGAGGGTGCACTCGATCCCCACATCCAGATCATCAATAAAGATATTAAAGAGAACTGGCCCCATTACTGAGCCCTGGGGGACTCCACTAGTGACCGGCCTCCAACTGGATTTAACTCCATTCACCACGACTTTTTGGGCCCAGCTACCCAGCCAGATTTTAGCCAATGAAGTGTATGCCAGTCCAAGCCAAGAGCAGCCAGTTTCTTGAGGAGAATGCTGTGGGAAATTGTGTCAAAAGCCTTACTGAAATCAAGGTAGACCACATCCACAGCCTTTCCCTCATCCACCCAGTGTGTCACTTTGTCACAGAAGGAGATCAGGTTCGTCAAGCAGGACCTGCCTTTCACAAAACCTTGCTGACTGGGCCTGATCACCTGGAGGCCCAGTGCCGCATGATGACTCTCAAGATAATCTGCTCCATGAGCTTCCCTGGTGCTAAGGTCAAACTAACAGACCTATATTTTCTCGGGTCAACTCTCTGGCCCTTCTTGTAGATGGGCGTCACATTTTCTAGCTGCCAGTCAACTGGGACCTCCCCGGATAGCCAGGACTGCTGATAAATGATGGAAAGCGGCTTGGCCAGCTCTTCCGCCAGTTGTCTCAGTACCCTTGGGTGGATCCTGTCCAGCCCCATCGACTTGCATACATCTAAGTGCTGTAGCAGGTCGCCAACCATTTCCTTGTGGATAGTGAGGGCCACATCCTGCTCCCCATCCCCTTCCACCAGCTCAGAGTACTGGGTATCCATATAACAACTAGTCTTTCTGTTAAAGACTGAGGCAAAGAAGGCATTAAGCACCTCAGCCTTTTCCTCATCTCTGGTAACTAAGTTTCCCCCCGCATCCAGTAATAATGGAGATTCTCCTTAGTCCTCCTTTTCGTGTTAATGTATTTATAACAACATTTTTTGTGATCTTTAACAGCAGTAGCCAGATTGAGCTCCAGATGAGCTTTGGCCTTTCTAATTTTGTCCCTACACATCCTTACAACATCCTTATAATCCTTCTGAGTGGCCTGCCCTCTTTTCCATAGATCATAAACCCTCTTTTTTTTCTAATCTCTAGCCACAACTCTCTGTTCAGCCAGGACGGTCTTCTTCCACACTGGATCGTGCTTGGGCATGTGAGGACAGACCGCTCCTGAGCCTTTAAGATTTCCTTCTTGAGGAGTGCCTAGGCTTCCTGGACTCCTCTGCCCTTCAGAACTGCCTCCCAAGGGACTCTGCCAACCAGTGTCCTGAATGGCTCAAAGTCTGCCCTCCGGAAGTCCAAGGCAGCAGTTTTATTGGTCCCCCTCCTGACTTTGCCAAGAATAGAGAACTCTACCATTTCGTGGTCACTCTGCCCAAGACAGCCCCCGACCACCACATCTCCCACCAGTCCATCTCTGTTTGTGAACAGAAGGTCCAGCGGGGCACCTCCCCTGGTAGGCTCACTAACTAGCTGCATCAGGAAGCGCCTTCCACGCTCTCCAGAAACTTCCTAGACTGCTTCCTCTGAGCTGTATTGTATTTCCAGAATATGTCTGGGAAGTTGAAGTCCCCCACGAGAACAAGTGCTGGTGATTCTGCAACTTTTGCCAGCTGCCTATAAAACTCCTCATCTGTCTCCTCATCCTGGTTTGGTGGTCTGTAACAGACCCTGACCAGGATGCCTGCCTTGTTGGCCTTCCCGCCGATCCTAACCCATAGGGACTCAACATTATCATTCTCAGTCTCAGCCTCGAGTTCCACTACATCAAAACACTCTAATAGAGAGAGCCACACCACCACCCCCTCCTTTGTTGCCTGTCCCTTCTGAAGAGCCTATAGCCAGTGATTGCAGCACTCCAGTTATAGGACTGGTCCCACCACGTTTCAGTGATGGCAACCAAGTCATAGCTAGCCTGCTCCTCCTGTTTGTTGCCCATGCTGCGTGCATTAGTGTAGATGCGCTTCAGCTGGGCCATTGACTGCTCCCCCAGCCCTGACATTGTTCTCCCTGGCACACCTCTAATGAGCCTTATTCCCTCTCCATCCCCATCCCCCTTCCTGCCTAGTTTAAAGCCCTCTCGATGAGCCCTGCCAGCTCCTGTGCTAGTGTCTGTTTTCCCCTTTGAGACAGGTGGGACCCATCTGCAGTTAGAAGGTGGGGTGCCGAGTAAAGTGCCCTGTGGTCAAAATAAACAAAATTTCTATGTTGGCACCAGCCTCTGAGCTACGTGTTTATCAGGTGGGCTTTCCGTATCCTCTCTGTACCCCTCCCTGGCACTGTAGGGATGGAGGAAAGCATGACCTGTGCTCCCGCTCATGCTTTCCTCAAGGGTCACCTCCTCCAAACTCAGGAGGGATGCATCCCAACAAAGAGGAAGTCAATCAAAAACGTCAGGGGGCCTGCATATATGAACAAGGAGCTGCTGACTAAACTCAAACACAAAAAGGAAGCCTACAGGCTTCTATAGGTACATTGGTAATAAAAGGAAGGCTAGGGAAACTGTGGGCCCTCTCCTGAAGGAAGCAGGAGATCTGGACACTCAGGATATGGGGAAGGCTGAGGGACGCAATGACTTTTTTGCCTCAGTCTTCACCAGCAAGAGACCTAGGTTGCTCTATAGCCCAAGTCCCAGAACGCAAAAGAGCAGGGACTGGGAGAATGATGAACTGGCCACTGTAGGAGAAGATCAGGTTCAAGACCAGCTAAGGAACCTAAAGGTGCACAAGTCCATGGGACCTGATGAGATGCATCCGTGGGTCTTGAGGGAACTGGAAGATGTAGCTGATAAGCCACCGTCCATCATATTTGGAAATTCATGGCAGTCTGGTGAAGTTCCCACAGACTGGAAGAGGGAAAACATAACCCCCATTTTTAAAAAGGAAAAAAAGGAAGATGCGGGGAGCTACAGGCCAGTCAGTCTCACCTCTGTGCCTGGCAAGATCATGGAGAAGATCCTCCTGGAAAATATGTTTGGGCATATGGAAAATAAGGAGGTGACTGGTGACAGCCAACATTGTGTCACCAAGGGCAAATCATGCCTGACAAATTCTTCTATGACACTGATACATAAGGGAAGAGCAACTGATGTCATCTACCTGGACTTGTGCAAAGCATTTGAAACTGTCCCACACAACTTCCTTGTCTCTAAATTGGAGAGACGTGAATTTGACAGATGGACCACTTGTTGGATAAGAAATTGGCTGGATGGTCACACTCAAAGAGTTGCGGTCAATGGCTCAATGTCCAAGTGGAGATGAGTGACGAGTGGTGTTCCTCAGCAGTCAGTAGTGTGGACCAGTGATGTTTAACATCTTTGTTGGAAACATGGACAGTGGGATCGAGTGCACCCTCAGATAGTTTGCTGATGACACTGAGTTGAGTGGTGCAGTCAACGCACTGGAGGGAAGGGACGCCATCCAGTGGGACCTCGACAGCCTTGAGAGGTAGGCCTGTGCTAACCTCATGAAGTTCAACGAGGCCAAGTGCAAGGTCCTGTATTTGGGCCAGGGCAATCCCAAGCACATACACAGGCTGGGCGGAGAGTGGATAGAGAGCAGCCCTGAGGAGAAGGACCTGGGGGTGTTGGTGGATGAGAAGCTTGACATGAGCTGGCAATCACAGAATTGTAGGGGTTGGAAGGGACCTCAAGAGATCATCGGGTCCAACCCCCTTGTCAAGGCAGGTTCCCTAGAGACAGAATCACAGAATTGTAGGGGTTAGAAAAAAATATGCGCTTTCAGCCCAGAAAGCCAACTATATCCTGGGCTGCATCAAAAGAGGCATGGTCAGCAGGTCAAGGGAGTTGATTCTCCTCCTCTACTTGGGTCTCGTGAGACCCCCACATGGAGTACTGTATTCAGCTCTAGGGCCTCCAATATAAAGACATGGGCGGGGGGGGGGGGGTCTTAGAGTAATGAATACTATGACCAGGACTAGAGGGGCCCTGTCTCCAGCCAGGGGGAGGAGAGGGACAATTGGGTTTATTGGACTGTGTGGATTAAATGGCCTGGCACATCAGACCCACAGAAGTATAATGCTTTACTAGACACCAGTGCACAGTTGTACTGTAATGCCATCAAGCTATAAAGGGACAGAACACATCTGTATATCTGTAGTGACAGGGGGATCCCAACAGTAAACTATATTGGAGGCTGAAATGAATCTAGCTGGGGAGGAGTGGCAAGAGCACCCCACTGTGACTGACCTGGAGGCTCCGTGCATCCTTGGCATAGACTACCTCAGGAGAGGGTACTTCAAGAACCCAAAAGGTTTCCGGTGGGCTTTTGGCATAGCTGCCTTGAATAGGGAGGAGATTAAGCAGCAGTCTACCTTGCCCGGTCTCTCAGAGGACCCTTCTGTTGTGGGGTTGCTGAGGGTCAAAGAACAGCAGGTGTCAATCGCTACCACAACAGTGCACTGGCGGCAATATTGCACCAACTGAGACTCCCTGATTCCCATCCATAAGCTAATTCATCAACCGGAGAACCAAGGAGCCTGAACACCTGCAGTACACTGATGACATGATCATGTGGGGTGACACAGGAGAAGAAGCTTTTGAGAAAGGAACAAAATATTCCAAATCCTTCTGAAGGCTGGTTTTGCCATAAAACAAATTAAGGTCAAAGGACCTGCAGAGGACATCCAGTTGATTCAACATTACATACCATCTCTTCTGTCCTGAAAGACTGTTGTGGCAAATGGGAGCCCAAAGTCAGTCACAGACTAAGTGGACATTATATATATATAAAAATATATATATACACCTATATAAATATGTACAAAAAGTGGTGATTAATTGGAATATATTGGAAAGTGTTGGACCGGAGCATGACATAAATGGTATGAAATAAGGGGTGGATATTGTCCTGGTTTCAGCTAGGATAGAGTTAATTTTGCTCATAGTAGTTGGTGTGGTGCTGTTTTTTGGATTTAGGGTGAGAATCATGTTGATAACACGCTGATGTTTTAATTGTTGCAGAGCAGTGCTTATACTAAGTTGAGGACTTTCCATTTTCTCATACTGCCCTGCCAGTGCAGACTGGGGGCAACCCAGGTGCTGGCAGGGGACAGACCCAGGACAGCTGACCCAAACTGGCCAAAAGGATGTTCCGTACCATGTGATGTCATGCTGAACAATTAATATGGGGTGGCTGGCTGCAGGGGGTGGGGACTGCTGCTTACGGCTGAGCTGGGCATCAGTCAGCGGGTGGTGAGCAACTGCGTTGTGCATCACTTGCTTTGTACATATCATCATCATCATCATCATCATCATCATCATCATCATTATTTCTCTTCCTTTTCTGTCCTATTAAACTGTTTTTATCTCAACCCACAATAATCTTTTACTTCCCTCCCCCCCCCCCCCCCCCCACCAGTTCTCTCCACCATCCCACTGGGGTGCAGGGGGGGTGAGTGATTGGTTGTGTGGTGCTTAGCTGCCTGCTGGATTAAACCACAACAAAATTATATGATCTTTGAAGCCCATACCATTCTATGATTCTATGACTGACCTCTCCGTAGCTCACTTCCTCATTCGTAATTCCAGTTGAGTAGAATGGAAAAGGTTGCACTACGGAAAAGAATATCTTTAAGACCGTTCTCTCTGTCAGTATTGCTTATAAGCCATTACAGTGGGATCAACATCTCATTTGGGACACTCAAGTCTCCAAGTTCCTACTCCCAACCTGGAGGACTGGGCAGTCTGGAACTTCAGTAATGATTGCAGCATCTTAAGGATGCAGAACTGGTTAAAAAGGACTATTCTATGTAGCTACCTTGCAAATTTCAGATGATGATACTTTATGTCAATATGTAACTCTTCAAAACCAACTTCAAATGATCTTTGAAACTATTTGAGGAGAACTTCAGTGCAACTGCAACGACTAATAATGTTCAAATCAAACAATTTATGTTGACTGTACGTGTCTGTATTTGTTTAGAATGAAGCAGATCCCAGTCATAACTGTCCATGTGGAAGTTATCTTCAAAAATTAAGTTTATGAATCATATTTTAACCTTATATACAGAGGAGAATGCTCCATCCCTGAACATGTAACTTGTAAAATTGGAACAGGAAGTCTAAACTATGAAAGTCAAAGCTGAATAAGAATTAAGTGTAGAAATTTTATTCAAACATCCCACTTAGCATGTCAGAAAGTATGTCAGAAAGCAAATGAAAAAGGCAAAATATTCTATACCAGCACATTTCAAGAATCTCTTAATAAGTTAAAATCACAATTTTTACTGCATTTTTATATGCTTTCCACATTGAAAAATACCAGCATATTTGCAAATGTCTTAATCAATTTACACATTAGAATATTGGATCAAATCTTTGTCTTGTTAAGGAATTCCTTTACGATAAATGCCTCACTGATAAGCAAAATTGGCATAATATTTCTATGTTGCAATCTCTTTAATTTATTTAGCCTGTAACAGGCTAAAATATTTTGTAGTAAATAATACCATTATCTATGTGTTACCTTGTAATAGTTGAAACAGTACTATACCTAAGAAGTTCTATGCTTTCATTTACTTCATATAAAGTAGACCCTATTCTAGAGAACATATCAGTGATTCCTACAGTCAACTGTAGAAACATGAAATGAAACAATTTATTTTTAAACTATTTTGCAATCATTTTAGAAGTTCTAAGCACCACAGCTAATATTATATCTCAGCTGCAAAAATGCTGTCACTGCACCCTCAAAATAAGTACTCTTTTAACTTAATAAAAGACTGTTCAACTTTAGCTATTATAAACCATAATGACTTGCTATTTCTTTCCCTGTACATTTTGTGAGTAAAATTTTGCCAGTGTACAAAATAAAACCTAAATATGAATGTGCTTACAAATCAGGCACGCCCTGACAAAGAGCCAGCTGCAAATACCAGAGTGGAAGGCTGAATAAATTGTCTTGATACAAGAGGCAAAGGGAGACCCAGAAGATGGGTGAAATTGCTGACCGTTATCTACTCTTTCCACCACTTGGCCACTGCAGTGCAAATCTCTCCTCTTTCCAAGGAACTGAAAAGGACTGGAGGTAATTCTAGGCTAAAGTATCTCCTACACTTCCCTCAATTCAATATATAATGTTCAGAAACCTGTCAGATCTCTAGACAGGCAGCTTTCTTCTGCATCTATCTAGCTATTGCAGGAACAGGTGCTGCAAATGTGAGAGCTCAATTCAAAGAATTGTAAAGATGTACTGTAGGTTCATTTTCTTAATTGTAATGTGACTGTAGTTGTATAAACAAGAAGAATAATTCAGTCATATTTCCACTCACTTTCAGAGGGGATTCTTTTCCTTAATTCAGAACTATATTGAATATAAAATAAGGAATATGAACTTTATCAGGAATTAAACACCCATAGATCATGGGTTATTCTTGATGACATTCTTATGCTTTTAAACAGGAAAAAACATTATTACAACTCTATGAGAAAAGTAATAAATAAAAAAGCTTCAGATTTTCAAAACGGAGACATCTTGTAAGCACTTTAAGGAATGTTAAGGGTGATGGTAAGAACTTCATGAAACATTCACAAATATTAATCCTTCTATGTACGGAGAGTAGTTCCCACAAGGTTTACTTTCCAAATTTTCTTCAGTAGTGTGGATACATTAGCTAGAATTGCACAGTTTAGCTTTCTGATCCTGAATTTATGAAGTCATGTCTCAGTGGAAAGAAAACAATCCTGTATTTTCATTATAAAACTGAAGGAGAATAAAAGATTAATTCAAAAAAATGCTATTTTACCACAATTTTCAAACTAGAACCATACCTAACAGCTAGAGAGAAGACTAGGCTGCCCTAACACCGTGGTTTTCATGCTGTGAGTCTGCAGATTTCTGTGGCCTGTAGACTAATTCCAAGGAGTCTGCGAAAAGTAATACAAACAAGCCTAACAGCATTCATCATAAAGTTTGCATTTCCATAAGGGTAGAATGTTATGGATGCACAAGTAAAAACACTGGAAATCAATGTTTTTATCTGTCCTTTCTACCTGACAGAAGAATTCTGCTTTTCAGACCAATGCAAATGTACACTTATACAATACACAACTATTCATCCCACCTGTCTCAGCTATGGTCTCCTCAACAGCCTAAAGCATATTCTGATGCCTTTGATACCAACTCTAAATTTGCCTTTGTCATTTAAAGACCGTAACTCATCAGTATACTTTGAGTTTAAACCATCTTTTGCAAAATTACGATTCAACAAACAATACTCTCATACAATTAAGTCATTAAAACCAACAAACAATAAAAACCCAGCAACACTGGTCTAGAAGTGTTTCTATCTAGGTGCCTAACTAGAAAAGAAGAACAATAAGAAAGGACAATAAAAAGTAGAGGAGGGAGAAAATTATTTGAGATACTTCTTCTGAAAGACTCCCTCCAAATACAGTGTGGTTTTTTTCTCTCCTTTTCTTATTTTAAGCTTAACAGACTGCCAGCAGTGAGTGACCAGTTCTTAACATAATATCCTGTATTCTTAGCTTCTTTTTTCTTTGTAATTGTTAAAACATACAGTTAACTAAAGAAACTTACCATACAGGTACGGGAGTTTTCTCCTATGAACGAATCTCTTAACACCTGAGTAAGCTTACTTGCTCTGAATGGTGTATGAGGTTTATTTCGGCCTAAGGCTCTAATGCACTCCTGAAAGAACAAAGAGGTTGATATTTTATTCACCCCATGTTAGAGAAAACCGCATAATACAAATGAAATTCAAAAATCAGATAATACATGCTTTATTTATGTTGCTGTCCTCTAACAGCAATGTTAATGTTTAATTTAACATTAAAGCTTGGATTCAAGAAGTGTTAAGCTTTTTACCTCTCATTAAGTTCAGTAGAGAGGTAGAAATGTAAAAGAATTTAGGAGCCTAAAAACTTTCTCAATCTCATCCAAAATATTTACATCTATTGTATCCAACAACAAATTCAGTGTTCGTTATATCTTCAGACTAACAACTATTTCTGACTATCAGCTGCAGAAGCCTGAATGATCTATATCATCCACCAACAGAAGAAATGTGGATGGTGACGTGTTAGTTAACTCTATCATTTAAAAGCAATAGCTTTGATTCTGTCTCTACCACTAACTTTCTTTACAGCTCAGATGAAAACACCAATGCCCAAACTTTCTGAAAGCTTCCACAGGTCACAAACATAGCAAGTATAGCTCTACATTGATGTCGTCAAGTAGACACTTGAAAACGGAAGCAATTTCCTGTTTTAAAATATTTCTCATGTGAAAAACCAGGGTTAATGTCTCCCCTTTCACTCATAAGAAGAGTATGAGCCTAAACTAATATTTACAACTGGTTAGAGACTTCCAGTGAGAAATACTGTGCAGAAATATTATGAAATTACTATAGAAGTTATAGCAGCAACTGTAGCAGCAGTATAAGAGTACTATCCACCATCATTATAACCTTAACATCACTTCTGCCCACTCAGAGTTCAAACATCTGCTAATAAATTGCTTCTTACATAAGAAAGTTTAAATTTAAGCTTTTGAAATTTCTTAGAAACAGGTTCTTACAAAAGCCAGGCCAGAAACCATGGGATGATAATCCGAGAAAACAATGCAACTGTGGAACAGCATAAAACAGAACTAAAAAAGGGTTCAGAATAAAACTGCCATGATACAGAACAAAACAAACACAATGGCAAATTGGCTTTAACTAAAGTGATTATTTAATTCACCAGCTGAATTTTATAGAATGGACACAGCTCAGGTAAACAGAAAGACTGAAGCTTGTTGAATGAGAATATTACATGAAAATGCTACAAAGAACTCAATATACACAGGTGAGCAAGGCAGTGCATTCCTTGAAATTTTTGATTTTTTTTTGTACATTACTACTATACTTACATAAAGAGAAAAGTAGATTAGACAGGAAGAGGGACAACAGATTTTTAATGTGTGACATTACAAACTAAAAACAGTAACACACATATATGTTGAATTACAGGCATGGCAACCAACAAGTTTCATTATGATATTTTAATTTACTGTAATGATTTTTAGTTTGCTCACTCTTGGAAAAATTAGAATTGCATTGTCTCCTTAACAGTAAAAGGATTATAGGAGGACACTGCCAGCTTCTAAATTAATAGAGTTTTTAACTAGTTTTTCTTTTCATCACAGCTCAGTAAACCAGGTAACGAAATGACAACACTAATTCCATGTAGAGACATTATAGAAATAACTTCTTGTACCAAAAACCTGAGTGGGTTAAGACAGGACTGATATCCACATGAGTAGCAAGTCTTGGATTAGCACCAAAGACTACTCTTCAGAACATACTAGTTTGTATTCAAGAGCCTTGAAGTTATTTTCAAGTTGAAATTAAATGGAAAAAGCTGTGTAATGATTTTGGAGATAGATGAAAAATGGAAAATTATCATATCATTGTTAAATAGTTATATCTTATCGTACTGCTGTTTAGACCTCTACAAGACCTCCACTTATTTTTATTTCCCCTTCTCCATATAATTTAGATCATAACCACCAGTACAGCAGCAGCAGAACTTCTCACTATAGTTAAAAAGATGAGTTGTATGAAAAAGAACTAACTGTGTTTGTATGAGTATTGCACTGAAGACACTAGCCAACACAAAATCAGCAAGTAAATTAAATACACTTGGAAAAAAAAGTGATAAAAGTCAACACAATGTTGCTTGCATTTTTTATTTTGATGTGAAATCAAAACAGGACACAGTTTTGGAACTGCTGCTTCCAATTTTTCTACATGCCATACAATTTTGTAATGACACATTACAGTTCTGTGGTGTTCCCTGAGATCTGCTTAGAGGCAGATAAAAGTCTTCTTTCAAGTTTATATTGGGGATAATACAATAAGCACAGAGACTTTGGGTTTAGATTCTTTATATAAAAACACAGTGCTAGTGCAGAGAGCAGTAAACCTAAGCAAAGCTAACCAACAACAGAGATAAGTTCTAGGACATTCAAAATTACTGTTTCCCCAACTGAGACTAAATAATCATTTTCACTATTTAGACTGAACCTCTTCAGAGCATTATAAAACGCACACACACACACACGCACACACAAAAAACCACATTTTAATATTTACATAATATTTCTTAGCTCTCTTGATGTTTTCTGGATTAACGTATGAAAATCTATAAAGCAACTGTATCAGACAATTTGTTATGAAGAGTTATTAAAAAATGGATCCCAATTTTCAAATGTTAATTTAATCTATTTGTTACTTTTCTGGATATATTGCTGTTGTGTTGTTTTCAGTGAATTAATTAACAGCAGTAAATAAATATGTCATAAAGGTTTATATATATTTTTTCTAAATATATATACATATATAAATAAACACATGTACACACACTGAGATCAGTAAGAATATTTCCAGTTAGTATTTCTGACCTTGAGTACCAAAGTAAGTTAACTCTCATCCCAATTTAGGTGTATATCAGAAAAGTCTTCAAATTCAAGAATTGGAATTATTTTTATTTTTAAACTACATGAAAGTTGATAGCACAGTGTTTCTACTTGGTAATTACCAGATGTTCCTTCAGGCATTTAAAGGAAAAAATCAATACATTATTTTACCTGTCACATCAGTAGACAATGTAGACAAGCAAAGCCTGCAGAAACACTCATTTTAATAGTCACTGTTATTATATGTAGAAGGCTTCCACTTACACAAACTCAATGGAAACATTTCAGTTACCTTGAGTGCTAAAAGGCTCTTGTTAATTTCAGCACCTTCCAGCCGTGTCTGTCTGTCTGCACTGGAAGTATCTGCTCCTCTTTCATTTCCAGCCAAATCAATCAGAGAAAATTTACCATGCAATTTCCCTTTCCTTCGGAGAATAATCTGAAACACTGCATGGCTTCGAGATGAGTGTGCATTTGCAGATGTCTGACCAGATGTCCTTTGAACAAAATGAGAGAAGGGGAGGACATATGAAGGTCTGAAGGACCATACATGTTAAACACACTACCCTCAGAACACTATTTTTTTTCAGAGCAGTGTCCTGTATCTTCTTACATATGTTGACTGTGTCTAACATATTGATGGACACTTGAAATATAACCCTAATAATCTGATGCACATAGTACAGTTATACCTGTTTCCATCTCTTCAAACATAAATGGAAGATTTATAATATTTTACCTTCCTATTAATCATAGAATCATAGAATGGCTTGGGTTGGAAGGGACCTCATAGATCATCTAGTTCCAACCCCCCTGCCATAGGAAGGGATGCCACCCACTAGATCAGGTTGCTCAGGGCCTCATCTAAACATTAAAAACAAGAATAACGAGATTTTGAAAGATTTCAGATCATCAGAGAGCTTACACATAAAATGCTGATTGCATTTTTGTTTGATGAGGCAGCAGTCCATGCAAAAGGCTAATTTTAAAAACAACGAAGCTGAAAAATAAATAAAAAAAAGTTTCATGCTTAACCTCTGTTACTGTGTATTAAGGTCTTTTTAGAACCAAAAAGTCTGGTAGTATTCCAGATTATAAACAATTTAAGCCAGTAAACTGGTTACATAAATGCATGCAGTTCATATCCTGTAGAAAAATCAGTTTTCATTTCTCTCTAGGAGATAGAGAAACTCTTAATTCAAAAGGCAGGCAGATTTATTATTTGCAGCCAACACCATCAAGAAAGCACACTGCATATTAAAAAGCCATCAATATGAAGAAACAAACAAAAAAAAAAAATCAAGAGATGTTATGATTCGTTAATTTACAACGAAAAGCTTGTAGAAGCTATGGGAGATACCTGCAGCTGTTGCCTATTTCAATAAGCTTAAGAACATCTTCAACACATTTGACTTCTCGTTCCTGTAATCCCACCACCTGGACTTGCTGTTTACCATCTTCTAACACTCTTAATTTTGTCTTCCTGTTCAACAAGTCAAAAACCTTGGGGAGGGGGGGGGAACAGAACAGTTAAAGAGGAATTTTAAAAGACACTTGTTTCAAATTCCGTATCAAAATATGCAAAGCATCCCATGCAAAAATATGATTGGAAGGGAAGTGTAAAGAATTATTTGAAATGAAGCTTTTGGTATAAAAAAGGAAAAATATTATATGTAACAAGGTCACAATCTTGTTTGTGAAAAAGCACTTCCTCAGAAAAAGATCTGGTGCTTACCTTACCACTATATATCTCAAAAAATGTTGCATATACTTGAAGTTCTAACTTCTTATAGTTTGGCTTCTTTAGCATTAAAAAGACATCTCGAGCTGTGAATATATTTCCAAAATAAAAAGAAATATAGTTAGCATAAACCTGTTAATATAATAATAGTCCATTACACAGCATCTCTCATAATTTGCAAGTATAACAGATATGGTCAGTCAAACAAGTCTAAAACACTGAAGTTTAAACTGCCGTTGGAAGATGAAGAAGACCCCAAATGATAAACTCAATCATCAGTTTTATTACATTTTTAAATTAATCTATATATACATTTTCTTTACCATGTAAAGACTGCACATCTAGGAACTACTTTTTATGTTACTAAAGCTCCACTGTAATGCAAAATATGTACACCCTTATGTCTGTACAATAGGGAGTCGAAAATTTATTGACCTCAATTAATTTGTATAAAGCCAACAGACCAATAAAGTCTCACCTGCAAGTGCATATATTCCTTTTGAACAATCTTGGTTCTTTCCTGAAAAGTCACCACCCATAGTCTAAATTAAAAAAAAAACAAAAAACAAACACAAAAAATACACAATAAAAATCACAAAACTGTAGCTTACATATTTGTTACTTATTAAAATTTAATTAAGTGTATTGCTGACGTGTAGAAGAAATACTTACATGGGTTTTTCCACTTCCTGTTTGCCCATATGCAAAACAAGTGGCCATTCCCCTTTCAAATATGGTCTCCACTAATGGTCGAGCTGTAAACCTTAAATGCAAAAACACAGTATGCAAAAACTGAAATACTTTAAAATGTATAGTGTCCATGTGGTAGTGGCCACAAGTGACAAAACTGGTTCTGTACTTTGAGAGGTCAAAGAACATCTCCAAATTAATTCCTGAACCAAAGAGGCTAACAGCTCTAAGGCATTAAAATATTCCAAACAATTAAACAAAAGCTACAAGGTGTCTCCCATTTATTTTACAACAACAACAAAAACAAACAAACAAAAAACTTGTTTTAATAATGCAACACAGCACAGATTACTACATGGAGTCTGCAGTTCCCTAAAGAACCTAAAGGACATAGCATTAGAAGATACAGAAGTAGGACAGTAGAATAGATAGGTTTTGTCAATACTACTTTAAGTTTTTTTTCTTTTTTTCCTTTTCAAAACAGCTTTTAAGATTAACTTTCTAAGATAGGTGGCCAAAACAACATTGCATTTCTCAGTATCTTGAGAACATATATACTCTAAGAAAAGGATCAAGAAAACATATAACCAAGCTCATCAGAATAGAAAAATCTAGTGATCCCTGAGGTATTATTTGATATGTCAAAAATATTTTCCCAAAGTATCATTTTTCTATTTTAAAGCATTAACTTCTACTTAAAAAAAAAAAAAAAACGCATAGAGTTATTGCTCCTACTTCTAGCTGCTTATCAACGTTACTTCATGAAAATCTCAAAAAGCAAAGGGTAACCTAATGGAGTGTTACCTCTATTAAATAATGATGATAAGTCTCTGCAGCAGTCTCTCTTTTTAAACTTCCTCCAGGTGTTTACTCATAAAGTATGTTTAATGACAGAAAAAGGAATGATTGCTTATAGAAACACTGAGATGTTACAAGCTCCTTTCATTCCACTTTGCAACAAACATAAAACTTACAAAAACAATACGGGTAAAAAACAACCCATTCAGCAGCCAAGGGTTATTCAAAATGTAACAGAATTATTTTTTTTTTTTTTTTTTTTTTTTTAATCAGAAATGCACCAGATAACTCCTGATCAGCCTTAGTCTTTTTTTTTTTTAATTTCCTCCAAGCATATACATTTGTCCTCAATATGATATTCCCATATTTCTGTTTGTTTTTTTTATATTTGAAATATAAATTTCAAGAAACCTATCCACCTAATAAGCATACTCCATTTTCTCTGTTTAGTTGGGTTTGAAATGATTTATTGTGATTTATAAAAAAGGAACTTATGATTGTATTTTTCCTTATTTTAAAAGATATTATCCAGACAATTTTTCATGAAGCATTATACAACTCCAAATGGTACCAAGCCACAAACAGTCCAATTTTCCTTCTACTACAATCATTGTTTGCAATCTTGATCTTTCAAAAATATAAACTCTTTTTCTCCTTTAAATATTCAAAATGCATACCCATGCAAACTTAAAATACAGCTTAGGCAAAATAAAAATGCTAAAAAAAAAGAGTACCAGATTTCTCCAAGACAAATTGAAAAATGTGTTTCAATATAGAAATGTAGCAAGTAATTTTAGCTTACTGAAGAAAAATTGATTTTTTTTCCCCACTGTGAGAGTCCAATACCTATTCTTGCTCTCAATTCTGTTATTAAAGGAGAACTTGAAACAAACTATCTTTCAAGTAATAATAAATATTGTGCCATCTGAGGGATGAAAAAAAAGCCTGTACTACTACATAGGCCAGAGACTTACTATTTCAGTATGAATACAATCATCTTTTAATATTTTCTTGTATTACCATTAATTTATTATGTAACTAATAAAAATCATCCAGAAGAAAATGAATACAAAAATATGATAATGTTGTATGCCAAACATACCTTTCACGATTAAATGATATGCTCACAAAGATAAATGAGGAATAACAGGAAGGATGGAGATTAAAGAACTGGTTGTTAAGCAGCAGGAAACCTATTGCAAGAGGCACACATTACCAGCCAGGTGGCTCTCCCACAGCTCTTCTATATCAAGAAAGAAAAGATGCTACCAATAGGCAAACATTAGAGAGAAATCTCCAAGGGCATAGCTTTGCTGCAGTTTACACTAATGAAAGCCTCTTAAACTAACAGACTACTGGAGAGCAGCTCTGCAGAGAGTGAGTCCTGGGAGCCCTGGTGGACAGCAGGCTGACCATGAGTCGGCAATGTGGCCAAGAAGGCCAATGGTATCCTGGGCTGCATTCAGAAGAGTGTTGGCAGCAGGTCAAGGGAGGTGATCCTCCCCCTCTACTCTGCCCTGGTCAGGCCACACCTGGAGTACTGTGTCCAGTTCTGGGCGCCCCAGTACAAGAGGGACATAGAACTACTGGAGCGAGTCCAGAGGAGGGCTATGAAGATGATTAGAGGACTGTAGCACCTGTTGTACAAGGACAGGCTGAGAGAACTGGGCCTGTTTAGCCTGGAAAAGAGAAGACTGAGGGGAGACCTCATTCATGTATATAAATATCTGAGGGAAGGGTGTCAAGAGGATGGACACTGGTTTCTTTTCAGTTGTGCCCAGCAACAGGATGAGAGGCAACGGGCACAAACTGAAGCACAGGAGGTTTCGGCTGAGTAGGAGAAGACATTTCTTTACTGTGAGGGTGACAGAGCACTGGAACAGTTTGCCCACAGAGGTTGTGGAGTCTCCTTCTCGCGATATATTCAAAACCCGTCTGGATGCCATCCTGCGCAACGTATTCTAGGTGATCCTGCTCAGCAGGGGGGTTGGACTAGATGATCTTCAGAGGTCCCTTTCCACCTCGGCCATTCTGTGATTCTGTGACTAAACTGATTTGCCTTTTGCTCTCCTAATTATATCAAGCATAAGACACAATTTTTCATTTTCAAGGCCTTTTAACAAATCTTTTACTTTGCATTTTCTCTTATCTACCAACAGCACGTTAGCATCCAGCATCAATCAGGATACAATGACAACTTTCACTTCCTAGCTTTTGGATTAAAAAAAAATAAAATATTTCTGTTACTACTCCTTAAGGTTATGGGAAGCATTTTCCAAGCATAAGGAAAGTTATCTTCATCAAATTCCTTTCTAATATCAACAAAAGTTTCACTGTATTTACACTGCATTCCAAAATTATGACCTATCATGCTGTCTAACCTTGCCTGCTATTTTATCTAATCCATTCAGTGACTGGTACAAGACAAACAGTTACTTCTAAACAAGTTTTTCGAAGTGCTGTGTGCATTATTCTGTGTTAACTGTGGAAATAAAACAAGAATAAAGGAAAAAAAAGGAGATCCAAATATCTTGGGTCTGTGTGTCTTTGTTGATGTTGTTTTTTAAATCAGAAAGCTACAGCACTTTGAGCAAGATAAATTAGCTCTCATGTAGGTCCATGTTACATGAGCTAGATTTCTTGCAACAGACAAATTAGCTCAGGAATCTTAGCAATATGAAAAAATATTGCTCTTTTTGGGGCACTTTTCTCCAACCTTTTTTGATTTATTTCCATCAGTTAATTATTTTATATCCAAACTGCAAGATATTTGGATATCCAAGTTTCCTGAAGACCGAAAGCATGCCCCATGTGCTGCATACATACTAATCAATAAGAAAATAATGCTGTGGCAGATGGAGTGGCAATATACTTTTCCAAATATTCACTGTCTGAGAAGGCAGGCAATACACATGAGCCTGGCATGGCAGGGCTTAGAGAAGGACTGAGAGCAGGACTGAGTTCAACAGAGGTGGAGATGACATTGCAGATTAAAAATTCAGGATAAACACATTTAAAATATAAGTATACAGGCAATATAGGTAGCAATATATAAATCTGAAAACAGAAAATAGGGGTCAAGTCTACGACCAAGGGAAGCCCACAGTTACTGACATGGGAGATAAATGAGAAAAAAGATTTGCAAAAAATAAAAAAGCATATACACATACCTGTAAACCATTTCATTAGGAGCCATGTCATCAAAGGCATAATCAAAACGAAAAGTTTGGTTTTCTAGGTACCTTGTTAAATCCACCTTTTGTTTTGGCTCATGTACCATCACAACATCTTTACTAGGAATTGTTATTACATCAAGGTCTTTCGTTAAAGTTTCTATAAAATAAGTGAAATATATATATTTATCTAGAAACACATCTTTTAATTTTTTTTTCATTGTTTACACTTCTATAATATCTCAGATAACACAGCTCCTCCAAGTAACAACAGTGCAATGAACTTGGGCTTCTGATACCTAGTTAATAATTTACTAAGTAACAGATTTCATTTTGGAAGTCTAATCATCCTATTCTACCAACCACTAGAAATTAAACAGAGGTGTTACAAAGTTGATTAGAAAACCAAAGATCATTTATTTTAGCTTTTTATGTATTCTATAAATACACTTTCCAAGGATTTCTTTTCCTGGGACTTATAAACTCTTTCATAGATTACTGCCATATCCTGTGAGTTATTATAAATAACTTCTCTACTGGAGAAACTGGACGCTGCAATCTACTACCGCTTGGACTGTCCAACTTAAAAAACAAAGAAATTAACATCCTTAGAAGAATTTTCTTTATTTTAAAATTTTATATTTTTATTTTCCTTAAATCCTAAAGTTATAATAATACTTTCACAGTTTCCAAAAAGGAAAATACTGCTTTCATTCTACATAGAGATTTCCATTTGTATATTCCTTCTGGAATCTAATGTGCAAATCTTTGATATAGAATTTCTCTACAGTAAAATCCTTTCTAAAAATTATCTTGTAAGCAGAAAAAGCTGAAAATGCTAATGATGCTTCCTATCACTGGGAAAGAACAAAAGCCATCTAGAAGCAATTTCAGTTGAGAGTTCCCAGGTTATAATTATTACACAGCACTACAATTTATGGCTAATTGTTGTAGGAGATATGAGTCAGCAAAATACAGATAACCCAGCGATCCATGATATGCACAAAAATAAAGATCCTTTGTGTGTACAGCCAAGATCACTAATGTGTCCTACTTGAATTTATATGCAAAATTTCTTAAGCCATGCAGTTCAAGAATTAGGTGCACCTTTACGCAATCAGATAGAAATCTTTTCATCAGTTAACACACTGATCAAACAAGTTACCATTGTATGACATTACACACCAACACCAGTAGGCATTCAAGTCACAATATAATCAAAATTTCAACTACACTGCAATAAAATTAAATGCAATTATTCTGCAATAATCACAGAGAAGAAATAAAGAACAGCGGTGAAAAGGAATATATGAAAAAAGTAACATTTACAGAAAATGTTTTTTAGTTAAAGCAGTCAAAAGCTGATATTTCTTAAACAATTGTTTGGAATAAGACATTTACCTGCTCCCAGCTATTTGTTATAACAACATGTGTTACTTGCTGGTAAAATTTGGAATAGTGTTTCTAAAACCCACCATACATTTCCCAGTTCTAAATATATGCCACTGAAATAAAATCTTAAAATATCAATCTGAAGCCCTACTTCCTGCAAAGTAAATCCACAAAATGATTGGTGCTGAGAACACCTGAAGTCTTTGTTGAAAATTTTGCATGTGCATGAGACTGACAGAAATTGATTTCTACACTTGATTTCTATTAAATGATTTGAACACCTTACATAATTTCAAAATACAGAACATGAAGAAGGAAAGGTAATATTTTGATGTGTTATTATTGCAATAATAATGGAACCCGCCCCCCTTCAGAGGGTTACACACTAATATCTTTGATTCTTTCATACTCTTCAATTTTAAAATGTGGCATACTGCTTCTTATGAATTCTCAGAAATAAAGTACATTTTCAGAAAATTGTATCATGGGGGTACTGGACTATCTTCACGGTTCCTCCCCAGCACAGATTATTTCATTAATACATTTTTATTATATCTTATTCTTAAAAATACAAAATAACTTTAGTGCCAACCTCATTTTTACTCAGACGCTCATCTTCCTACAAACTCCTCAGAAATATTTTCTTAATAGCTCCTAACCACTAATACCCAAAGTATGCAGCTTGCACAGAATCAAATCCCACTTCTGTATTCCAACTTATGCTTCATGACAACTTGCTTTCATTTACTATAATTTCACTTTGTCCACCTTCTGTGCAGGTAGAAGGTAATGTTCTTCCCCAAATGTATGAGATTTCTAAGTCATATTTTATTACAGATAGCTTCCAGCGCTAAAACAGAAATTGAATTGCTACCAGATGTGTGTTGAATGCCCTTATTACACAAGTTGTGCAAAAATAGTTCCAGTTAACCAATTTTTGAGATTATGCATTCCTTTCAGATCAATAAAAGAAAAAATATGGGAAACTAAACAAAAAATTAAAGTAAAAAATAATGTAGAAGCAGAAGCAACATGGAAGGAAAGCAAAGTAACAGAAAAGAAAACTAACAATATAATGACATCAACATATGTTTTCCCTTTCCTATACAATTCTCCCGTATCCCTCTGGATATGCTTGCTTCAGATAATCCTCAATATGTTGTTCTGACAGTACAAAAATTCGAAATGTATCCCATGTTGTTTCAGAGCCAGAGTGATGCTCTTTGATTCCTTTAGCTAAACAGAATATAACAAAAAAAAATATATAACAAAAATAGAAGGAAAGAAACAACTTTCAAGATGAAAATCAGCTTAAATTAGTGCTGAATTCAGATAGGTTCTAACTATTTTTCCAAACATTTGCCGTTTTTAATTTCCCACTGAAGTAAAGAACTTCATGTAAAGATTGGGATTTAACTGGAGTTAAAAACCTAAAGTTTTTTTGGAATACAGACTCCAGCCTAATGAACAGGCAGTAAGAAGTAAGTTGTAATACTATTCATATATCAAAAACATCACTAGGGAGTGATTCCAGTACCTAAAAAGAGGTGTTTAGTACCATTTCATATCCTCTAGGGTATCTAGCCCAGCCCTGAGCTGCAGTTCCAGGAGATGCAACTCTCCAGTTTGTCTGTAATCCACTAGACATAGGATGTCTTGAATACCCTTGGGTACCTAACATCTCACAGGACACCAACATTTAGGCACTACCTGATTTTTTCCCTTAACATCTGATTCAAGACCACTTGAAAATATATAAAAAAAATACGTGTATAAATAAAAAGGTGTAGAAAAGCTTTCATTGGGTATCTCACCGATCAGGAGATTACTTAAAAGATAGTTTAAAAGAATGATTATCCTAATAGTGACAGTTAAACTACTTTTCTCTCTCTTTATTTATCCAGGTTATGATAAATCTATGAATTGTATGTGTCCCTCATACATATTGTCTAGTATAACAGAGTTTCATCGTTGATCAGTAATTCTAGATCTCTTCAATACAAATAATACTACTATCAGAAGCAGCTTTTCAGAGAAAGACTTCTGGAAAATCTTAAGCAGTCATACCTTTTTTATTGAGTGGTCGTTTTCGTACACAAACACATATCCTGTGCTCATCAATCTATAAAGGAAAGAATCTTTCAGTGAACTATACCTCAGTTCCAGTTACAGGATATTTTACCTCTATTTTTGAATTAATTAACCAATAATTTAAATGAAGAAATTTCCAATTCAGGAGTCATCTGAATGTACAAAAGCCCACTGTGTTTGCACAATAACCAAGAAACCGAAAGAGAGAACCATACATTAAGAATAACCAAACTCCCTGTAGATAGTGATCTGATCCTGTAGAGTACATGGTGCATCTTGCAACACAGTAAGCAAATCAAGCTGCAACAGGGTGGATACACTATTGATGGAAATGGTCTGATAATGTCATTTAAGGATTCTGAAAAAAATAAACCCATGCTATAAAGAATACTAATATACACTAAGCTACTTATTTTTTATGTTTACAGGCAAAAGTATATTCATACATTGAAAAATAGATTAAAAATACAGAAAAACATACAGACAAAAAATTTCCACATAGCCTGGGGTACTTACAGGATCGGCAGTTGTCAGTGGTCTATAATCCAAACTTCCCCTGAAATCTCTTATCATACACATAATTTCATAATTTGGGTTTGTAGCATCAACATCCTAGGGAAGTAAGCAACAAAATTTCTTACACTTTTGCCTGAAATGGATTAATTTGAATACCTTCTAAATTTACTTAAAAGAAAAATAAAATATACATTCACTGATGTTCTGATGAAGCTAATCTATTGATCATAAAGGAAAGCAATTATATAACTTCTATTTAAATTTTTTGGTTGCCATATAATAGAAAATACTTTTAAGTTAAGGACTGTAGTCGGTTTACGTGGCAAGGTTTTGGTAGTGGGGGTGCCATAGAGTTGGCTTCTGTGAGAAGAATCCAGAAGCTGCCCCATGTTAGAGAAGGGCCCCGCCATTGACCAGAGCCAGGCCAATAAGCAATACTCACGCCTCTGTGAGAGCATATTTAAGACAAGGAAAAAAACCTGCTGGGGAACAGCAGCTGGGAGAGACAGACGACTGAGAAACAGCCTTGCAGGCACCAAGGTCAGTGAAGAAGGAGGGGGAGAGGTGCTCCAGGCACCGGAGCAGAAGTTCCCTTGCGGCCTCTGGTAAGGACCATGGTGGAAAAGGTTGTCCCCCTGCAGCCCATGGAGTACCACGGTGGAGCAGGGTTCCAAGCTGCAGCCTGTGAAGCCTGCACTGAAGGAAGCTGCGGCCTGTGGAGGACCCCTGCCGGAGCAGATTCCAGGCCAGACCTGTAGCCTGTGGAGAGGAGTCCATGCAGGAGCAGGTGACCTGGCAGGAGTTGCTGCCCATGGGGGACCCGGACTGGAGCAGTTTGCTCCAGACGGATGGACCCCTTGGTACGGACCCATATCTGGAGCAGTTCTTGAAGAGCTGCTGCCTGTGGGAAGCCCACGCCGGATCAGTTCGGCAAGGACTGCATCCCGTGGGAGGGACCCCACAGTCGAGCAGGGGACGAGAGTGACCAAGAAGGAGTGGCAGAGAAGAAGTGCTGTAGACTGACTACCACCCCCATTCCCCTGTTCCCCTGTGCCATTTGGGGGGAAGAGGTGGAAGAGGGTGGATGGGGGGGAAGATGGTTTTGGTTTCTTTCCTTTGTTTCTCACTTCTCTAGCTTGTTATTAATAGGCAATAAATGTTACTATCTCCCTACTCCGAGTCTTTTTGCCCGTCATGATAATTGCTGAGCGATCTCCCCGTCCTTATCTCAACCCTTGAGACCTTTGCATTGTATTTTCTCCCCCTTTCCCTTTGAGGAGGGAGAGTGAGAGAGTGGCCATGGTGGAACACGGCTGCCCACCCGAGCAAAACCACCACAGGGACTCACTACACATCTACTTGCAAGGAAGAGAAATGACTCCCACCTTTTGTCAGAATTTTCACACGAAAGAAACACTACCAAACAAATTCACAACAACAGTACATGTTTTGGTTTAACCTGGCTGGCAGCTAAGCACCACACAGCCCTTCAGCTCCCCCTCCCCTCCCTCTCTGGGATGGGGGAAGAGAATCCGAAAGAAATTAAAGCCTGTGGATTGAGAGAAAGACAGTTTATTAGGACAGAAAATAAAGGAAAATAATAATAATTATAATAGTACTACTACTACTAATGTGTACAAAAAAAGTGGTGCACAATGCAATTGCTCACCACCCACTGACTGATGCCCAGCCTATCCCTGAGCAGCCACTCCCCCCACCCCATCCATCCTTCCCAAATTAATTGTTCAGCATGACATCAGGTGGTATGGAATACCCCTTTGGCCACTTTGGGTCAGCTGTCCTGGTTCTGTCCCCTCCCAGCTCCTGCTGCACCCCCAGCCTGCCCGCTGGCAGGACAGAGCAAGAAGCTGAAAAGTCCTTGGCTTGGTACAAGCACTGCTCTGCAACAATTAAAACATCGGCGTGATATCAACATTCTCATCCTAAATCCCAAAGACAGCACCCTACCAGCTACTAGGGGGAAAATTAACTCTATCCTAGCTGAAACCAGGACAATACATTACAGTCAATGCTTCTTAATCTGACATAAGGCAGTCCAACAAACAAATGGATAGACTCTATTATACAGATACAAAATCTGCAGAGCACAGTGCAGGTACTCCAGCTGCTCTAAAGGGATCTGAACTGGTTAAAGGAGGCTGATCCTACTAGTGGTCCTAAGTTAACTCCTGTGGTGACTTGAATGCATTGGAAACTTTTCCAGTACTCCCAGATGTCCCTAAAAGCAGAAGCAATCCCAAGGATATACAATATGCTACATCCAGGCTCACAAGCCCTCCTGTCCGTAAATCTGGAGCCACAAGTACCACAGTGAAAAGAGATGTAAGAGCTCACGCATGGAGCCTCCCTAAGCCTTGTTAAGCCAGAGCTACTGGGCTGGGCAGGCTGCAGAATAACTCAAATGTCTTTCCTGAGAGTTTTTACACCATTTCAGAACAACCTGAGCCAATGGGCAATGGTGTTTGCGCCTCTGTGAGAGCATATTTTAAAAGGGGAAAAAAATGCAATGCAACAGCAGCTGGGAGAGTGAGGAGTGAGAGACAGCCCTGTAGACATCAAGGTCAGCGCAGAAAGTAGGGGGAGGAGGTGCTCCAGGTGCCCCTATGGCCCATGGAGAGGACCATGGTGGAGCAGTTTGTTCCCCCTGCAGCCCATGGTGTACCATGGCAGAGCAGACTTCCATGTTGCAGCCATGGTGGAGCAGGTGGATCTGGCCTGAAGGAGGCTGTAGCTCATAGAGAGCCCCTGGAGGAGCAGGCTCCAGTCTGGAGCTATAGCCTGTGGAGAGGAGCCCATGAAGGAGTAGGTGAGTTGTTGGGAACTACTGCTTGTGGGGGACCCATGTTGGAACAGTTTGTTCCTAAAAGTTGGTCCCTGTGGTACAGATCCATATTTGGAGCAGTTCTTGAAGAGCTGCTGCCCATGGGAAGCCCATGTAGGATCAGTTCAGGAAGGGCTGCATCCCATGGGAGGGACTCCCACACTGGAGCAAGGGAAGAGAGTGACCATGAAGAAGTGGCTGAGATAAAGCGTTATGGACTGACCATAATCCTCATTGCCCGTTCCCCTGAGCTGTTTGGGGGGAGGATGTAGAAGAGGGTGGATGGGCATAAAGTTTTTTTAGTTTGCTTTTAGTTTCTCAGTGTTCTAGTCAGCTAGTGATAGGCAATAAATTACATTAATATCCCTATGCCTAGTCTGTTTTGCCCATGATGATAATTGGTGGGTGATATCCCTGTCCTTCTCTCAACCCTTGAGCCCTTTTCATCATATTTTCTCCCCCTTTCCCTTTGAGAAGGGGGAGTGTGAGAGTGGTTGTGGTGGAGTTCAGCTGCCCAGCAGGGTAAAAACACTGCACTCTGCTAATCAGAATTTGACTGCACCTTCAAGATCTTAATCCTAACTACAGTGAAATTAAAACTACTTAGAGTAAGTCCATACAAAATGAATTACTGATGAAATGTTACCTCTAAAATTGAGCTGCTTATTATGGAAAAAATATTTGCCTAATGTTCTTCTCTAATTAAAGGTTTTGTCCACTAGAAGACAGTTGCTTAATTATTGCTGCATTGCACAACAGACTATACAAAGCACCAGAAAGCACAGGTAGAGGTCATCAAGACAACCAGAACCTTCTCATGCAGAAGTTTGACTCAGGTGAAAAGGGAGTCTTCACAGAAGTGCTGAAGAGAAAACTTTAGGTATAGTACCATATCAAAGAATCTTTAAGATATAAAGCATTTTTTCCCCTCACACTTAAAGACATATTAATGTTTTGCATTTCTTTAAATTTGAGAACATGAATTCAACATAGGTCATTTTAGGTCAGCTTAGAACCATCATTAAAGCATGAAATAAATTGGCTATTTACTCAGCGGTGGTACTTCTCAAGTCAGTTGTGCATTGGTAGCATCTCTTTGAAGAGACTAACACATACACGCAAGCTTGCCAACAAGATCATACTACTACTTTTGCTAAAGCTTTTTGTGACAGAAACTAATTTAATATCAAGAGATCTTTTTCTCACAGGATTAGCAGCGTCATTTCTTTCACAAAAGTTTCCAACAACTCATTGCCAAGCTGCCTGCATGATGCAAAGCTAAACTATAAATTCATAACAGATTTCAAGTTTGAACTGTTTTTTTTTTTTTAACCTCAAATACATCTCCTACCAAGCATCAAAGATCATAAAGAACAATTTATAATGTTGAAATATCTCCTGTAGAATAAAAGCCTTATCTAAAAGCCAAAGGCTTGATTATTTTAAAATCAATGTTTTCACTGAGAAATAGCCATCAGCAGCACTTGATTTTGAAATAACACATGGAAAGATAAGTAATTATTTCTGTAGAAAGCAAAAGAGGGGGAAAAACATCTAATAGTTATCAGAAAAGTGCAACTATGCACCAAAAATATTTGTCAAACTTGTATGCAGGATGAAAATATTTAATTTTAGGTTTATCAGTTCATAAAAAGTATTTAAGAATGAAAAAAGCACCATCTAAGCACAAAATACTGACCTGAGCTCTTTTTTCTCTAAGTTCCTGCTGTTGTAATCTTCTTTTTTCACGTTTCTCTTGCAATTTTTCAACTTCTTTTACACAATTAGATTTTCTACGTGCTTAGAGAAAATTATATAATTTAAAATATTTTCTGTGTTGCATGCATGGATTCAGTATTTACACTACACTTCAAATATATTAATTTATCAATAATTAGAATGCATTTATATCAGTTATATATTCAAGCAAATCAGTATTAGTACAAAATAATTACAGCAATTTAATTTCTAAAATTTATAGAATAAATGAATTAAATCATGGCAATGGGACAATAATTACACAACCAAAAATTTAAGGACAGCGACCCTCAAAAAACACTTGAACAGATATATGTGAACTCTTGGTTTGTTTTAAAAGAAAGCCCAGGTGAATTAAAACAAAACACATTCATGGTTTAAAAAATATAAAGGAAAAACAAATTATAAATACTAGTGCCCCAGTGCTCTTAAAAAGCTTTGTAAGGAAGCCTACAGACAATTGTGTATATAGACTATTTGTCATTTATGGAAAACAACATAATCCAAGAGAATGTACATGTAATGCCAAGAATGAAAGAATCTTTGACACATGGTTTACATACAAGGGGGTCCAAAGTCCTTTTTTGCAGCTTGAACTGGAGATATATCTGGAACGCTACCATTCTGTTGTGAGGAGGAAGACTGTTCAGGAAGCTGAGTGGGCCGTGCACGTGCAGAACCAACCACTGCAGACGAAAAGCACAAAGCTGATCTAGAAATAACATTTCTATCCAGTTTTGAATTGTTTTAGTATGACAAGATAAAACAAGGACCATTTTGAGACACAATACTTTTGTGGGGCCAGGGGGGACCATATATATGGAAAGTTATTTGTCATATAGATGGAAAGTCAAATGTCATTAAAGATATTTGGTATGCAGCCTTTTTTTATCCTAGTGTTGTATACCAACACAACATAAAATACCAGTGCTGCCCATGCATATTTTTAAATACTTTACTACAGAATTAGTACAACTTATTATGTACATAGACTGAAGTATGTACTTGGAGATATGCAGTCCTTAAATGGTGCAATTTTATTTATATTGTGATTATGCCCAAAAACACAGCAAGAAAATGACCCTGCTGTTTCACAGTTTCTAGAAATTAGAAAATTGTCCCAAACAATAAAATATCTGGAGGCCTACAATATCTGGAGGAATGGAGAGATAGAAATGAAAGGCAGCCAAGTGAAGCTCAATCTACAAGTGAAAAATTAAACTTTTTTGACACCATATTAAAAGGGATTGTAGTAGGTTTACGTGGCAAGGTTTTGGTAGCAGGGGGCCATAGGGGTGGCTTTTGTGAGAAGAATCTAGAAGCTGCCCCATGTTTGGTAAGGGCCCCACTGCTGACCAGAGCTGAGCCAATAAGTGATGTTGTTATGTTGTTTTGCACGTCTGTGAGAGCATATTTAAGACAGGGGAAAAAAAATGCTGCGACACACACAGCAGCTGGGAGAATGAGAGGAGTGAGGAACAGCCTTGCAGGTGCCAAGGTCAGTGAAGGAGGGGGAGAGGTGCTCCAGGCGCCGGAGCAGAAATCCCTGCAGCCTGTGGTGAGGACGATGGGGAAGCAGGATGTCCCCCTGCAGCCCATGGAGTACCATGGTGGAGCAGGGTTCCACGCTGCAGCCCGTGGAAGAGACCACGGTGGAGCAGGTGGACCTGCACTGACGGAGGCTGGGGCCTGTGGAGGACCCCTGACGGAGCAGATTCCGAGCCGGACCTGTAGCCCATGGAGAGACCACGCAGGAACAGGTGACCTGGCAGGAGCTGCTGCCCATGGGGGACCCAGGTTGGAGGAGTTTGCTCCTGAAGGATGGACCCCGTGGTATGGACCCATCTCTGCAGCAGTTCCTGAAGAGCTGCTGCCTGTGGGAAGCCCATGCAGGATCAGTACCGGAACAACTGCATCCCATGGGAGGGACCCCACGTTCGAGCAGGGGAAGAGAGTGACCGAGAAGGAGCAGTGGAGGCTAGGTGCTATAGACTGATTACAACCCCCGTTCCCCTGCGCCACTCAGGGGGAGGAAGTGGAAGAGGGTGGATGGGGGGAAGGTGTTTTTGGTTTGTTTCATTTGTTTCTTGCTTCTCTAGCTTGTTATTAATAGCCAATACATCTTACTATCTCCCTACTCTGAGTCTTTTTGCCCGTCACAATAATTGTTGAGCGATCTCCCCATCCTTATCTCATCCCTTGAGCCCTTTCCGTCATTTTTTCTCCCCCTTTCCCTTTGAGGAGGGGGAGTGAGAGAGTTGGCTGTGGTGGAACTCAGATGCCTACCTGAGTAAAACCACCACAAATGGCACTAGATTAATGTCTAAAAGAATCATTGCCATCACCAATACAAGATAATTATGCTCAGTACAGGAGAGAAAACGAAAACAGTAAGCAATAACTATTCCTTCTCATATTATAGATGCATTACATCTGTAGTCATGTAATACATACTTCATTTCACCTATTCTCCTGTGATCATTCCACATTTTTTATAGATTTTTCTGTAGGGAAATAACGTGTAGGGTTTAAATGTTCTTTGAATTAATGTTTACACACAGACTGTTAGAAAATTAAGCTTAAAAATTGAAAGAGTAAGAATTCTAAGTGCACTACTTATAGTATATTGAAACACCCAAGCTAAAGCAAACTGAGGATGTTTTAATTTGAAAAAGTCCACGCATCATTTATCATAGGATAATTAACTTCAAATTTTTGTACCTTCAGTTCATTCACAAATTCACAAATTTCCTAATGCTATATTGCTTAAACTTGCACATAAATAATATGCATACAGTATCCATTCCTAAATACACACAGAAGTAATTCTATGAATGATGTACCGTGCCTTCTACGTCACATGCATACATACTGAATTAGAAATGCAGTTTTATTAAAGAATTTTAGATGACCAGGAGGTTAAAATGTTCCCATATGTTTGCTTCCTTGAAATTGAAAGATATAACATTTACCTCTGTTATCTCTAGCAGAGATATCATTCTTAATAGGTGCCACAGTTCGTCGACTCTATAACGAAAGAAATCTCCATTATTTTATCACGTTATTACTGAAAATGTAAACTGCAGCCCCACCTCTGTTTCTAACACAACATCAGCAACACCAAGAGGTAATTATTTCCAAATCCCTCCTTGAAGAGCCTTGGGTGGAGACTGCTATATGTACTTTTTCAAATCAACCTTCTTTTACATATTTTTCCTTGAACTATACCTTGTTATATGAATATTAGTCCCCAACTCCCTCCCTGCCAAACCTTTTCTTAGAAAATTTTTAGAAACCCTTTTTTACCTATGGTGAATGGGGAACACATTTATCAAGTAGCTCCACAGACAAAAATTAGATTTAAAAATTAAAGCATAACAAAATTATAGAAGTCTTGTAAGTTTAATATGAACGTGTTACATAGGTACTACCAACCTTCATAATTCTATTTACTTTGGCTAATGGAGTAGGTGGTGGTGGTGTCTCTGGACTAGGTTCAGTATCATTATCAGGTGCAAGATCTGGATTAAGTGAAAATATGCTCTCCAGGTCAATCTGTTTAAAAGAATATAAAAAAAAGAGTCTAAAACCAAATTCATCCTCTCAATTTCTGCTGTTATGTTTGAGTATAAACAATAAATACATTTAGTGTTTTTACCTCACAATCGGTTATTTCTATAACCTGATGTTGTGGTTTAACACAACAGGCAACTGAGCACCACAGAGCACTTCGCTCACTCCCTGCGGGTGGGATGGGGTAAAGAATCGAAAAAAAGGGTTGAGACATAGACAATTTAATAAGACAGGAAAAATAGAAAAATAAATAATTATATATATATATATATAGAAAAGAAGTGATGCACAATGCGATAGCTCACCACAGGCCACTGATGCCCAGCAAGTCCCTGAACAACAGTAGCTCCCCCCCCAGCCCCAGCCACATCCCCCTAGTTTTATACTTCCAGTTTTTATCATTCCACTTGATGTCATATGGTATGGAATATCCCTTTTGCCAATTTGGGTCAGCTGTCCTGGTTCTGTCCCCTCCCAGCTTTTTGTACACCCCCAGCCTCCTCGCTGGCAGGGCAGTATGAGAAGCTGAAAAGTCTTTGGCTTAGTGTAAGCACTTCTCTGCAACAACTAAAACATCAGTGTGTTCTCAATATGAATTTTCTCCTAAATAAAAAACACAGCAACATACCAGACACTATAAAGAAAATTAACTCTATTCTAACCAAAACCAGGACAATACCCACCCTTTATTCCATACGATTTATGTCAGGCTTGGGTCCCAAACTTTCCAGTACATCCCAATTAATCACCACAACCTTTCCTGTCTTCTGATATATACACACAGATATCATTCCCTTGGTATACGGGCCATCCCTCTAAAATGTCTGTTGAATTTGTTTAGTCCATGAGTTTTTGTTCCATCTGTCATAGCAGTCCATCAGGGCAGGAGAGATGATGAATGGTGTTGAATTGTTCCATGCAGAGGCCAGCTCTGGTTCCAATACTGTTGCACTTGTCCAGTTCTATCACCACTGCAATTTGCTTGGTTCCATCAAAATTAATTTGTCATTCTCTTACTGTGATACTATTAATATGGCATACACCAACCATAGTACTGATGACATACAGTATCATATATCAGTTAACATCATATGATTCAAATCAAGGACTATTCTTACCCAACATTAAATCCCCTTGAGGTACACATCAGACTTCCCCATCGTTCCACATTATCCACCAAATGCACCCAGGTCCCTGAGCAAAAGCAGTCCCACCGATGGGTTTGTCTTTGCTGAGGCAGGATAAACCCAGACTGCCTTCGCCAGCGTGTTCTTTACATGCACTACAGGGACTTTACCCCCTTCTACAGTACGTAACAGGTTTCACTGGGCAGATCCATCTTGGCTGGCAGTGTTGACTAACCAGGTGGCCTTTGCCAAATGTGTATCCCAACGTTTGAATGTTCCAACACCCATGGCTCTCAGCATAGTCTTTAACAGTCCATTATAGTGCTCGATTTTCCCGGAGGCTGGTGCATGATAGGGGACGTGACACACCCACTCAGTGCAATGTTCTTTAGTCCAAGTGTCTATGAGGTTGTTTTGGACATGAGTCCCATTGTCTGACTCAATTGTTCCTGGGGTGCCATGTTGCCATAAGATTTGTTTTTCAAAGCCCAGGATAGTGTTGTGGGCAATGGCATGGGGCACAGGATATGTTTCCAGCCATCCAGTGGTTGCCTCCACCATTGTAAACACATGGTGCTTGCCATTGCGGGTTTTTGGGAGTGTGATATAATAAATCTGCCATGCCTTCCCATATTTATATTTCAGCCATTGTCCTCCATACCAAAGAGGCTTTAACCTCTTGACTTGCTTGATTGCAGCATGTTTCACATTCATGGTTAAATAAAATAAAATAATAAAGAACTCACATTTATGTTGCCAGTCCAGATCCACCTGAGCCACTTCAGTATTAGCAGCCTGATCCACCTGCTGGTTATTTTGATGGTCTTCAGTGGCTGGACTCTTGGGTACGTGAGCATCTATGTGGCATACTTTTACAAACAGGTTCTCTACCCAGGCAGCAATATCTTGCCACAATGTGGCAGCGCAGATGGGTTTGTCTCTGCACTGTCAGTTGCTCTGCTTCCATTACTGTAACCACCCCCACAGGCATTTGCTGCCATCCATGAATCAGTATAGAGATAGAGAACTGGCCACTTTTCCCATTCAGCAATATCTAAAGCCAACTGGATGTCCTTCACTTCTGCAAATTGGCTCAATTCACCTTCTCCTTCAGCAGTTTCTGCAACTTGTGTAGGACTCCATACAGCAACCTACCACCAATGATGCTTTCCCATAATATGACAGGACCCATCAGTGAACAGAGCATATTGCTTCTCATCTTCTGCTAGTTTACTATACAGTGCGGCCTCTTCAGAACACGTCACCTCCTTCTCTAGCGATATTCTAAAGTCCCTGACCTTAGGACAGTCCATGATCACTTCCAAGATTCCTGGGCGACTGAGATTTCCTATTTGAGCCTGTTGTGTGAAAGGTATGACACCCTTACTCCATATAACATCAGTTGCATGATGTGTAGAGTGGACCCTCCCTTTGAAAGTCCTGCCCAGCACCAGCAGTTGGAGTGACAAGAAAGCTTGTGTTTCCTTTTTGAAACTTTGCAGAGACATAGCTGCTACTTTTTTTTATCACATCCATTGGAATCTGACAACTTCAATCTTGCCATTTTATTCCTAAAAACTATATCTCCTGTGCAGGTCCTTTGACCTAACTCTGTTTAATGGCTGTGGTGGTTTTACTCAAGTGGGCAGCGGAGCTCCACCACCACCGCTCTCTCACTCCCCGCCTCCTCAAAGAGGAAGGGGGAGAAAAGTCAACACAAAGAGCTCAAGGTCTGAGATGAGAATGATTTAATTAAAGGGAAAGGGAATGGGGAGAAAAAGTAACCTTTGGGACAGTTTCTCCATGGCTGAAATGCAGACCCGTACTGGGACAGTGAGTTTTTCTTCATATTTATGAAGCTGAATGGACACAGTATCCACTGTTGGCCCCATCCCCTCATCCCAATTCATTGTTGTCAGTGTTCTGGCATGTGATGAGGGTGCAGCCCGTACAAACTTCCACCACATGAATGTTGTGCATTGGACTTCATCGGGGTCTTTAGGTGTCTGGGCATTATTTAAATCACTATAAATCATCTCCAGCACAGCTAATTCCCACAGATGCTGGAGACCTTTATCCATGGTGGCCCACTTGCCTACTTGATATACAATATCTTCCTTGTGGGGATACCTTTCTTTCACAGCTGCCAGGAGTCGCCTCCAGAGGCTGAGGACCTGTGCCTCTCTCCCGATTACTCTGTCAATGAGCCTTTCCCTAGAGAGGGATCCCAGCTGCTTGGCTTCACTGCCTTCCAGTTGTTGGCTATTGGCCCCAGTGTCCCAGCATCGAAGCAGCCAAGTGAGGATGTGCTCACCTGGATGACGACTGAAATCCTTTCGTATTTCTCGCAACTCACTGAGGGATAGAGATCGAGTGGTTTCTGATTCATTAAAGATTTCAGTCTCTTCTCCCTTATGTTGTTGTGATGACGCTGCTTTAGAGCTGCCTGCCTTTTCCTCCTCTCCCTCCTCCTTAGGAGGAGCTTCTTCCCTTACTAAACGAGCCGACTTCCGTTTCCATTGTTTTGTCTTGACTATAGGGGCAACTGATACCAGAGATGGTTGGTCCTCTGGGGTGGTCACATTGTGTGTTATCTCGTCATCGAATTCAGAAACTTCCCTATCCCCTTGAGGGTGCTAGGCAGTGTTAATTGACATTTGATAGGCATAAGCCAGACCCCAGCAGAGTGCAGCAAGCTGGTGGAGTTCTCTGGCATTACCAGGGTCAGGGCATACATCTTTCAAACATTCTACCAGTTTTTTTGGATTTTGCACTTGTTCAGGGGTGAAGTTAAAAACCATCGGAGGAGAAAACCGTGACAGGTACCTGCCCATATCCCCCCACACACTTTGCCACCCACATCTACTTTGTCTCGGGACAGGTCCTTGGATGATATTCTTAATAAATTGTTTGACCTTAGGGAGGAAGAAAAACAATAGAACTAGTAATAGGAGGATGACATCCGACCAAGGGTATCCAAAATACTCAAAGGCTGCTGCAATTATCCCACAGGGAGAGAAGAAGAAGGCACCACCCCTGATATTATTCGCAAATTGACTGCTAGGGGAGAAAAAGAAGGTGGTGTAATTCTTAATATTTCCAAAAAGATAATCTCCAGGAGACCAGAATGATAACAATTCAGGGCCTGAGTACCAGATGAAACTGGAGGCCAGGATGTTACAGCACAACGTGATAAAGAAACCAAACACAGATTTCAACACGTTCTCTGATTGGATATAGAGGAAGAAAGGGAACAGAGAACGGATTACATACAACATAGTCACAAAAAAAAATATTAACAGCAAACCGAACATTGTGACTAACAAGGATGTTAGTTGTAATTACTTTAATCAATTCTACTGTTATCTCAACCCTCGAGCCCCACGTTGGGCACCAAAAAGGACTGTGGTGGTTTTATTCCAGTGGGCAGCAGAGCTCCACCACCACCGCTCTCTCACTCCCTGCCTCCTCAAAGAGGAAGGGGGAGAAAAGTCAACACAAAGAGCTCGAGGTTTGAGATGAGAATGATTTAATTAAAGGGAAAGGGAATGGGGAGAAAAAGTAACAAAAGAAACAACAAGGCCGTGCGGAAGCACAGAGAGAAAGGAAAAAAGTTATTCTCTACTTCCCATCAACGAGCTATGTCCAGCCACAAATTGGGAAGCAGGGCCTGAAAAGGCGTACCGGTTGTTCAGGAGGACCGCCCTCCCCCACGATAGCCCCCCTTTATTGCTGAGTGTGACATCAGGTGCTATGGAATATCCCTTTAGTCGGTTTAGGTCAGCTGCCCTGGTGATGTCCCCTCCCCATCAATTGCCCACCCCCAGCCTGCTGGCTCCTGGGGGCTTGGAGGGAGTCCTGATGCTGTGTCAGCACTATGCAGCAATAGACACAACACTGGAGTGATACCAGTGCTGTTCCATCTACGAGTGAAGAGCACAGCACTGCGTGTGCTGCTGCAGGAAAAGGTGACTCCATCCCAGACAGACCCAACACAACGGCAAAATCAGCTTTCAGGAGAATTGGATTATTTTCTTCCCTTTCTCAAAAATTTCTGCCATGTTGCCCCACACAATCATGTTGTTAATGTACTTCAGGTGTTCAGGAGCTTTCCCCTGTTCCAGTGCAGCTTTCCCCTGTTCTAGTCTGGATCAATCCATGGCAAATGGTAGGGCTATGTTTCTAGCCCCAGGGCAGTTGATTCCAGATGTAGTGGACGCCCCTCCAAGTGAAAGCAAACTGTGGCCTGCACTCTGCTGCTAAAGGGATGGAGAAAAATGCGTTAGCGATATCAATTGTGGCATACCACTTGGCTGCCTTTGACTCTAGTTCGTACGGAAGTTCTAGCATGTCCGGCACTGCAGCGCTCAGTGGTGGCGTGACTTCATTCAGGTCATCATAGTCCACCATTAGTCTCCACTCTCGCTTAGACTTTCACTCTGGCCATATGGGACCATTAAAGAGTGAGCAAGTCTTACTGATCACTCCTTGCCTCTCCAGCTGATGAACCAACTCATGGATAGGAATCAGGGAGTCTCTGTTGGTACGATATTGCCGCCAGTGCACCATTGTGGTAGCAATTGGCACCTGCTGTTCTTCAGCCCTCAGCAATCCTACAGCAGAAGGGTCTTCTGAGACACCAGGCAGGGCAGACAGCTGCTTAATCTTTATGCTAAAGGAAGCTATGCCAAAAGTCCACTGGTACCCTTTTGGATCCTTGAAGTACCCTCTCTTGAGGTAGTCTATGCCAAGGATGCACAGAGCTTCTGGGCCAGTCACAATGTGGTGCTTTTGCCACTCATTCCTAGTTAGGCTCACTTCGGCCTCCAATAGAGTTAACTGTTGGGATCTCCCTGTGTGGAATAATTGCCTGAGATTACTTAGAAATTAACTTATAATACCAAAACACACCTCCATCCCAAAGTCTACCCGCTTATGGGGATTGATGGGGTGGTAACAGAACTGGAAGAAAGAGGCATTATTAAAAGGACCTATTCACCCTACAATTCAGTAGTGTGGCCAGTAAAGAAACCAACCAGGCAATGGCGTTTTACAGTAGATTACAGTTAAATGCTAATACCATGCCTTTGACTGCGACAGTTCCAAACGTGGCAGAAATAGTGACATTGATACAAGGCACTGCCTATCCTTGGATGGCTGCCTTAGATATTAAAGATATGTTCTTCATGATTCTTCTCCTTGAACAGGATAAAGCACAGTTTGCTTTCACATGGAAAGGGATCCAATATACTCTTAATAGGCTTCTTCAGGGATATAAACATTCCCCCACAATTGCTCACAATGCTTTTGCTAAAATCTTAGCAGAGATTCCTGTTTCACATCCTGATAGGAGAATAAGTCAGGAAAGTGTAAGAGACACAATGGAAAACATTCAGAGAACACTGCTCAACTAAACCCCTATGCATGGGAAGCCAAAGATTGTTCAGGAAAAGTACACCAGATTAGCACTCGGTGGATCTCACTCTCTTTTTAATCCTGCTGGTTGAATACAACCAAGCATATTTTATTTCCTTTTGTGTTCACAGGAATCCTTAGTGAACTGCATGTGGACAGCTGGAGAATCACAAATCAGCAGTTTGAATTGATAAAACTATGCTTCACCCTGACCTTAATGCACTCCCTTTGATGTGTAGCCAGAAAGACCCAGAATGGCCATGGTCCCAAGCCCATGTTAAATACACTGGAATTATGGGAACTCGTGCTGTCAGGGAAAACTTAAACTTAGCTACTGTGGTTGTGCATGGAGCTGAGGTGTTTCACTGTGACATCTCATAATGACCCTTGGAACCATGCATTGTCACAATATAGTGCAAGTGTTGGAACACTGCAAAACAAAAAGGACCTAAATCTCACTACTTCAGTTTTACATGGAAACAAAATATTTTCAAAAGATGAATGGAGTTGTAATGATTCTCTTTGGATGGCTGATCTTCAAGCCACTTCAGGCCAGACAATACAAATCAGTTGTCGAATAACTAATGGGTCTACAATAGGCCGACTGAAATTAAGACAATTTATGCTGATACTTCCAGACCCAAAAATTATAGTACTGATTGCAACAAAATAACTGAATCAAATTCTGATTGCTGGCACAATTTTATCTTCACCAAACCCATAATTGAGTACTGTCTCTGGGGTTACAGAGACACCGAATTGCTATTCAAATTTATGGTTGATACAGCAACATTTGTGTCAACTGCAGAGGATAAGAAGCCTCTGCCCTCACAGATGTTTGAAATTGTACCAACTCCACCTCCCATTAGTCTAACTCCTTCTGTCTTCAACACAGGTCCTTACCTAATTAAAAATGTGGGACAACAACAAGTTCTCTTTAACCCTAGCTGGTCTCTATAAAGGGTAGAGCTAGTACTGTGCATTAATATCTCAGAAATCAACTCAAGATGTGCCACCTTTTTGAGAACTGTCTACACCAGCTGGTTATCAGGGTTACATGGACATTCTCTAAAACAATCTCAGCGCATGCCATGAGATGCCACTGGATTATTGGGAACAGGATTGGGTATATTAAATAGCATTGATGCTGAGGTCCTAATGAGTAGAATAAGTGCTACTACAGACAACCTAAGGAAATTGGAACGACCGATAAAATCATCCTTATCGGCCTTAGGAGCAAGCCAATGGCTCCTATCAGACATTTTACCCCATTGGGAACAAATTGAAGAAAATGATCATCAATTAATTGCAAAGGCCCTTGGAAAAACCCAAGGTGATACTTCCCTTCCCTTGCGTTGTATCCAAGTGCAGTTCTGGATACAGTCTGTAGCAGCAGCTATTATTAGAGAGGGAGGAACCTTGCCCATTGAAATTGGAAAATTCATAAAATCATAGAATCATAGAATTGCAGAATCGTAGAATCATAGAATGGTGGCTTGGGTTGGAAAGGACCTCAAAGATCATCTATTTCCAACCCCCCTGCCATAGGCAGGGATGCCACCCACTAGATCAGGTTGCTCTGATTTATTGATTTGGGATAATGCTTCAGAATTTGAAGAAGAGTTTCAAGCATGGTGGCAATTAGTCAACTTTACCTGATATGCAGAAAGTGATAAAATTATTGCCTTTATACATAAGCAATGCCACAGTATACAATATATATCCAATTATTGCATTATGATGTTCCATCATAATGGAATTATACTCTATCCTAAGGAGCATAAAGTATGGGCCCATCAAAAGGGAGGAAAGTGGCAGATGATTGATGTAAATGCATGTATTGTGAGCAAACAAAAAGGCTTAATTTGTGAAAGTAACATGCTCGAAGCACAAGACATTTGCTTTGACACTGAACAAAATATTTGTCACTTTGAGATATATCCCAATGAAACCCCTGAAACTGTACTTGTATATATTGGAAAAGGCTGTGCTTGCATGAGAACCCATTGTGATTCTATAGTCATAGATAATGCTACTGTAGATATAAGTAATCACTCGAATGTTTGTGTTTATAACTTTGCCAAAAATCTAGATGTGATTTTAGTTACTCAGCTTCTGTCACCTCTTACCAACTTATTACATCCAGTTATAATCTACTTCATGACCTGCTGCCTACCCCTATTGGTATGAACCTTACACTGGTGGAGAAACTACTACAACATGAAAATTTGAAACAGTTGCTGAAACACGTGCAGGAAAATGAACAAAAGACTCTGATTACTGTCCGTCATGATATAGAAGTACATCAAGTGTTGGAAGGAGTAAAGGATGAAAAACACTGTTGGTGGGACACTTTGTTTTGATGATTGCCAACTGCCACAGGAATCTTCAACAAGATGCTTCACCCTGTTTTTGTTTTATTAATACTCACTGTATTGTGTTTCATATTGACAATCTCCCTGTATGTCAAACTTTGGATTACAATGAAACATATGTTTCATCTAGTATCCCTACAAGATGTACATATACTCGATAATCCTCATCACAAGGACATATGTGATACACCCGATACATTCCAAATGTCCTGAATCTTGAGTGACTATAGTCACGGGGTGGATGATGTGGAATAATTGCCTGAGGTGACTTAGAAATTAACTTATAATACCAAAACACACCTCCATCCCAAAGGCTACCCGCCTCCAAGGTGTAACCATGCCTCACTGAGCTTGCACTTTATTTTTTTCTAGTCTATACCTTTAAAAACAAAGCAAGATTTCCCACCAATCATAACAAATGTATGTATGACTAGAGTCATTCAAGCGCCACCTAAAAGATAGAAAATTATATAAATTAGTGTAAGGGAGAGAAGGTACCATCGTGAAAGATACCTTCTGACTTCTGGGATCAGTCGACAGGCTGAGCCTATCTTCCCCTCCACTGGGATGCATTTGGGTAAGATTTGAACACTTGGTTATGTCAAGTGCCTCCCTGGGAAACTTAGAAATCTCTATAGAGTCTCTTTATATCTTTTAACGCATTTGTAGTCAGGCTGTGTTACTCATGATTTTGGGATTTGCACGTGCTTTACAGACAGTGAATTTATAACCAGCAATCCAAAGAACCTGTGAACATGTTGCTTTAATAAATTGCACAACTCATTAATCTACCCGTGGCAAAACACCTTCTAGTCCTACATCCAAATCATTTATAAAAACATTGAAGAGAACTGGACATAAAATGGAGCCCTGGGGGACCTCGCTGCTGACTGCCAACCTGATGCAGACCCATTTACCACAACCCTTTGAGCCCTGCCTGTCAGCCAGTTGTTCACCCATTGTAGGATGCTTTTGTCTAGCTGTATGCTGGACATTTTGTCCAGTAGGATCCTATGGGAAACCGCGTCAAAAGCCTTGCTGAAGTCCAAAAAGATCACATCAGCTGGTTTCCCTTGGTCGACTAGATGGGTGATCTTATCGTAAAAGGAAATCAAATTTGTTAGGCAGGACCTACCCCTCGTGAACCCATGTTGGCTGGGACCAATGACTGCATTGTCCCCCAGGTGCGCTTCAATAACTTCAAGGATAATCTTCTTAATTTTACCAGGCACTGACATGAGAGTGACAGGCCTGTAGCTGCTAGGGTCCTCTTTCTTGCCCTTCTTGAAAATCGGTACCACATTTGCCAGCTTCCAGTCTACTGGCATCTCTCCAGATTCCCAAGACCTTTGAAAAATAGTTGAGAGAGGTCCCATGATGATGTCAGCCAGCTCTCTGAATGCTCCAGGATGAATCCCATCCAGAACCATGGACTTGTATGTATCCAGGTGGAGCAGAAAATCCTGTGTTTTCATAAAACTGGTGAGGTGTAATTACTTCTTGAGATGCTTCTCCAAATCTCAGCTTAAAGAAGCTAACATGGTCCAAAACTTCCAGGAAGAAGGGATAGCAAAGCATAACTGAGACACACAGGACACACAGAGACACAGTTTCTCAAAGAAAACAACACTGGAAAATTATTGCCACAAGTAAATAAATAAATAAGCTAGCACTTGAATTTCTCAATAAAACAAACACAAAAGGATTTCTAATTAGCTCTCCTGCTAGTTTCCTGTCTGAACTCCAAGTCATTCTCCCTCCCAAAAATTTGATTTTTCTACTTGTAAAAAGGGGATAACAAGGTCAGCATTTTAATCGAGTTCAAAATCAATAGATGAAAAGCACTATTTATACGCTATGATATAGAGCTCAGAAAGGCAAATTTAATACAACAGGAGACAATACTTGCCCAACAGCTCCTATTCCAAACAGTCTGTAAACAAAGAATCATGAAGTAAATTAATATTTATATTATCTCTTTGTTTCCAGTTCAAATTCCAAAGCAACATTCATGTAGACTACACTTTCTCTTTTAAATAGAATGGTTTTAAAATAGTTAAAAGTTTACCTCTTTGCCTTTAGTATCTCCATTTTCAATCCATTCAACAGTTACACTTTCATTATCTTCATTTAGGGATGTTACCATAGCTTGGTGAATTCGGCCTAGAAAGGAAACACAAATGATTATTTATTAATCAGATGAAATTCCAGAAGTTATTTAAATTGCTGTATGCAGAGAGGCAGGAAGAAGAAGGTTAAAAAAGAAAAGAGAATAAATAAAAGATGGTTCCTGGCCACATACTGTAAACTGGCTTAGATGTGATCCATTAGCTGAGGCTCTAATGGAAGAGTGCCTAAGTGAAAAAAAAAAAAAAAAAAAAAAAAAAAAAAAGAAAAAGAAAATTGATTGTTTTTTAAGCAAAATACCATGTGAAATCAATGCCACTTAAAAACTCTTTTTTTTTTTTTTTTTTGTGAGAAGTTCTGATAACATTTCCAGGGCCACTATTCTTCCATGGACAGGAAAGTTTACTGTGGTGCGCTCTACAAAGGCTTTTTTGTCTCCTTTCTAGGACAACACGACATTAAATGTCCTGACATAGGAGTAAATTTCCCTAAAATTATATTCTGATATCCCCTACTTATGAACATTCAATCAGTTGGTAATTCAGCTAAAACTAAATTGCCTGCAACAACAATAAACATCATCACTTTATAAAACACCACTAACACAAATTCTTAGAGTCCCATTGCTATGACTTCTCCAGTGAAAGATACCAAGCCAGCAAGCCCCCATAAAGAACAAATCCAGTAAACTTCCAGTAGAAGTACAGATTTTCCTTCCTAAATATGAAGTATATTGCATTTTTTAAAATATCCTCTGTCACACTTTATCGTATTTCCTAGGCATGGTAGCAAGGAGTGATTAGAAGAGCAGAGTAGCCATGCACTGACACAAAAGCGAGAAATCAGCAGCGAGAAATGGGCAGCCTGAGGGGCTCCTGGGAGTCTCTGAGGGTGACAGATAGGAGGTGTCAACCTGCCCTGCTGATGCTCAGCAGCCCCCTCCTAAGTCCTGGCAAGGGGTAGAAGCTGACCCCGCTTATAACATGCAGGACAGAGGGCTTGACTGTCCATAAGAGGAAAGGGGCTGGACCCTTGTCTCAGCTCGGAGCAGAAAGAGACATCTGCCCCCAACACCCATGGTGCCACCTACCCCCACGGTGTCCCTGGGAAATAGATTTGAGGCTCTCAGGGAGGTTAAGGAAGAGGCTGAGGGTCTGGACAGTAGTCCGAACCCGGGAAGCAACCCCGAGAAGTGTGTCAAGATTGGGGAAGTAATAAACATAGGGATCAGGGCCGGACGGAGCACTGCATCGCAACCAGTGCCACAAAAAAAGAGTGGAGAGTCCTGGTGATTGGAGACTCCTTGCTGAGGGGCACTGAGGCTCCCATTTGCCACCCAGATAACCTATCCAGAGAGGTGTTCTGTCTTCCTGGGGCATGTGTCAGAGACATTAGGAAGGCTCTGCCACAGCTCATTAAACTGGAGGACTACTATCCTCTCGTAGTCATTCAGGTTGGATCCTGGGAAGCTGCTACTAGAAAAATGAGGAATATTAAAAAGGACTTTGCATCCTTGGGGAGGTCGTTGAAGGGATCGGGAGTGCAGGTAGTGTTCTCCTCTGTCCTCCCGCTGGGTGACCGGGACCCAGATAGAAGGAGCAGAATGAGACAGGTAAGTGACTGGCTGAGGGGGTGGTGTCTGGACCAGGGATTTGGGTATTTTGATCTTGGGCAGGCCTTTGAGAAGCCAGGTATGTGGGCTGCTGACCAACTTTAACTCAGCAAGTGGGGCGCAAGTGTGTTGGGGAGCAAGCTCTCTGGGCTGATTACCAGGGCTTTAAAATAGGTTTGACGGGGGAAGGGAGGGGAGCTAAAAGTGACAGAGAAGGGCTGGGGGAAGTGGTCACTACTGTCACTGTTGAAGACAGGGAAAAACCTCTGAGCTCTCCCATAGGATTGGCTGAGGGCTCCTCAGAGAAGGTAATATTCTTCTTGCATCCCTTCAGGGGTAAGCGTGCCTGCTGCTTCCTTAAAGTGCCTGTATACCAATGCGTGGAGCACGGGAAATAAACAGGATGAGCTCGAGATCTGTGTTCGGTCGTGGGGCCACGATCTTGTTGTGATCACAGAGACATGGTGGGACAGCTCACATGACTGGAACGCTGTCATGAAGGGTTATGTCCTTTTTAAGAAAGAAAGGCTTGGGAAGCGAGGGGGTGGGGTTGCCCTTTATGTGAGGGAGCAATTAGAAGGCACCCAGCTCCACCTGGGGGAGGGTGAAGGACAGGTGGAGAGCTTGTGGGTGAGAATTAAGGGGTGGGCTGGTATGGGGGACACTGCTGTGGGAGTGTACTACAGGTCACCAGATCAGGAGGAGGAGGTCAATGAGGCCTTCTACAAGCAGCTGCTAGTAGCTTCACAATCGCAGGCACTGGTTCTCATGGGAGACTTCAATTACCCAGACATCTACTGGGTAAGCAACTCAGCCAGGCATGCACAGTCCAAATGGTTCCTACAATGCGTTGAGGACAATTTTCTGACACAGGTGGTGGAGGAGCCAATGAGGCAGGGGGTGCTCCTGGACCTTGTCCTTACCAACAGGGATGGGCCTGTTAGGGATGTGAAGGTTGGGGGCAGCTTGGGATGCAGCGACCATGAGATGGTGGAGTTCCAGATGGAACTAGGTGGAGGAAGTAAGGCTAAAAGCAGGATTGCTACCCTGGACTTTTGGAGAGCCAACTTTGACCTCTTCCGGGACGTGTTTGGGAGTATCTCATGGGCTAGATTGCTAGAAGGCAAGGGTGCTTGTGAGAGCTGGGCTACATTTAAGCAGCACTTCTTCCAAGCCCAGGATTGGTGCATCCCGAAGAGTAGGAAATTGGGGAAGGGGGGCAGGAAACCTGTGTGGATGAGCAAGGAGCTCATTGATAAGATCAAAAGGAAGAGGAAGGTCTATGAAATGTGGAAAAAGGGCCTGTCCTCTTGGGAGGAGTATACAGTGTTGTCAGGGCCTGCAGGGACGCGACGAGGAAGGCTAAAGCCCACCTAGAGATGAGGCTTGCAAAAGAGATAAAGGATAATAAGAAGGGTTTTTTAAAGTATGTAAACAGCAAAAGAAAGCCTAGGGATAATGTGGGTCCCTTGCTGAATGACGGGGGTGTCCTGGTCATGGAAGACGCCGAGAAGGCGGAGATACTGAATGCTTTCTTTGCTTCAGACTTTGCTTCAAGGACACTCCCCCGGGACTCCTCGCCTCTGGCGAGAGGACAGAGGGTCTGGGAAATGGAGAGCTCCCCCCTGGTGGATGAGAGAGTGGTTCGGGAGCGTCTCAGTGGGCTCAATGCACACAAATCCATGGGTCCCGATGGGATGCATCTGCGTGTGCTAAGGGAGCTGGCAGATGTGATCGCCAAACCGCTCTCTATCATCTTTGAAAGGTCCTAGAGAACGGGTGAGGTGCCTGAAGACTGGAAGATAGCCAATGTCACTCTGGTCGGATACTGTTTCCCATGACATCCTGCTAGCAAAGCTGAGAAAATGTGGGATAGATGAGTGGACAGTAAGGTGGGTTGAGAACTGGCTGACTGGCCGAGCTCAGAGGGTGGTGATCGGCAGTCTGGCTGGAGACCTGTGACTAGCGGTGTTCCCCAGGGGTCGGTGCTGGGCCCGGTCTTATTCAGCATCTTCATCGAGGACCTTGATGAGGGAATAGCGTCTGCCCTCAGCAAGTACGCCGACAACACAAAGCTGGGAGGAGTGACTGACAGGCCAGAAGGCTGTGCTGCCATTCAGTAAGACCTGGACCGGCTAGAGAGATGGGCAGGAAGAAACCAAATGAGGTTTAACAAGAGCAAGTGTAGAGTCCTGCACCTGGGAAGGAACAACCGCATGCATCTGTACAGGCTGGGGGACGACCTGCTGGAGAGGAGCTCTGAGGAGAAGGACCCTGGGGGTCCTGGTGGACGACAGGTTGACCATGAGTCAGCAGTGTGCCCTCATGGCCAAGAGGGCCAATGGAATCCTGGTGTGCATTAAAAGGAGCATGGCCAGCAGGTCAAGGGAGGTGATCCTCCCCCCCCCTCTACTCTGCCCTGGTCAGGTACTCACCTGGAGTACTGTGTCCAGTTCTGGGCTCCCCGCTATAAAAAAAGTCAGGGATCTCCTGGAAAGAGTCCAGTGGAGGGCCACAAAGATGATATGGGGCCTGGAGCATCTTTCCTATGAGGAAAGGCTGAGAGACCTGGGTCTGTTCAGCCTTGAGAAAAGAAGACTGAGAGGGGATCTCATCAGTGTGTACAAATACCTGAGGTGTGGGAGACAGAAGGATGTAGCCAACCTCTTTGCAGCAGTTTGTGGGGATAGGACAAGGAGCAATGGCCACAAAATAGAGTACAGAAAGTTCCGCACCACCATGCGAAAGAACTTCTTCACGATGAGGGTGAGAGAGCACTGGAACAGGCTGCCTAGGGAGGTTGTGGAGTCTCCTTCTCTGGAGATATTCAAGGCTCATCTGGATGCCTACCTGGGCAGCCTGCTCTGAAGAACCTGCTTTGGCAGGGGGGTTGGCCCAGATGTCAATCTGGAATCAAAGGAAATGTTATATATGAAAAATGTAAGTTTAGAGAAACATATTATATAAAATATTATTATAATCATTAGCATGTCAACAGATTTTACAAATTTTGAAGAAAAATACTGTTTACAGCCGAAACGTGTCACACTATATTAGTTACAGAGCAGTCATATATCATATTACCTGCTCCTGTCTTATATTATTTTTCAGACAGAACAAATAATAATTAAAAAAACAGGTTTGATCTTTGCCATGACAAGTGAAAGGAGATCAAAGTGGGCTTATAAATGAACAGAAAATACCGAATCCTCTCACACAGTAAGCCAGCAGCTTGTGGGGTGGTTTTACCCTGCTGGGCAGCACAACTTCACCACAACTGCTCTCTCACTCCCCCTCCTAAAATAAAATAAAATAAAATAAAATAAAGGGGGGGGAGAAAATATGATGGAAAGGCTCAAGGGTTGAGATAAGGACAGGGAGATTGCTCGCCAATTACCATCACGGGCAAAACAGACTCAGCATAGGGAGATTAATGTAATTTGTTGCCTATCACTAGTGGACTAGAACAGTGAGAAACTAAAGGCAAACTATACACACACACACACGCCATCCATCCCCTTTTTCATCCTGAGCAGCGCAGGGAAACAGGGAATGGAGGCTGCAGTCAGTCCATAACACTTGGTCAGCTGCCACTCCTTCATGGTCACTCTCTTCCCCTGCTCCAACATAGGGTCCCTCCCACGGGATGCAGTCGTTCCCGATCTGATCCTGCATGGGCTTTGCAAAGGCCGCAGCTCTTCAAGAACTGCTCCAATATGGGTCCGTACCATGGGGTCCATCCTTCAGGAGCAAACTGCTCCAGCATGGGTTCCCCACAAACGGCAGTTCCTGCCAGGTCACCTGCTCCTGCATGGGCTCCTTTCCACGGATTACAGGTCTGGCCCAGAGTCTGTTCCGGCAGGGTTTCTCCACAGGCCGCAGCCTCCTTCAGGTCAGATCCACCTGCTTCACCGTGGGCTCCTCCACAGGCTACAGCATGGAAATCTGTTACACTGTGATACACCATGGGCTGCAGGCAGACAACCTGCTCCACCATGGTCCTCTCCATGGGCTGCAGGGGAACTTCTGCTCCAGCACCTGGAGCACCTCCTGCCCTCCTTCTGCACTGACCTTGGTGTCTGCAGGGCTGTTTCTCACTCCTCTCTCTCCCAGATGCTGTTGCACAGCAGTTTTCCCTTTCTTAAATATGCTCTCACAGAGGCACAACCAGCATTGTTCATTGGCTCAATTCTGGCCAGCAGCAGGTCCCTTTTGGAGCTGGCTGGAACTGGCTCTTATCTAACATGGGGCAGCTTCTGGGCTCTTCTTACAGAGGCCATCCCTGCAGCCCCTCCCCCACTACCAAGCCCTTGCCATGGAAATCCAATATACCCTTCTTGTAGTGAGGGGCCCAAAACTGAACACAGTACTCAAGGTACAGTCTCACCAGTGCCATGTACAGAGGGACAATCACTTCCCTAGTCACAGGAGGCCATTGGCCTTCTTGGCCACCTGGTCACACTGCTGGCTCATGTTCAGCTGTCTGTCGACCAGCACCCCCAGGTCCTTTTCTGCTGGGCAACTTTCCATCCACTCTTCCATGAGCCTATATCACTGGATTGGGTTGTTGTGACACAAGTGCAGCAGCCAGCATTTAGCCTTGTTGAATGTCATGAAATTGGACTCAGCCCATCAATCTAGCCTATGCAAAGCCTTCCTACCCTCAAGCAGATTGACAATCCTGTCCAACTTGGTATAATCTCCAAATTTACTGAGGGTACACTTGATCACCTCATTCAGATCATTGATAAAAATTTTAAACAAACTGTCCCCAGGGCTCAGCACTGGGGAACACCACTGGTGACTGGCTGCGAACTGGATTGAACTCCATTCACTATGACTCTTTGAGCCTGGCTGTCCAGCCATTCTTTTACCCAGTGAACTGTACAACTGTCCAAGTCACGAGCAGTCAGTTTCTGGGGAATAGCGTCTGCCCTCTTGTTTCCCATGACATCCTGCTAGCAAAGCTGAGAAAATGTGGGATAGATGAGTGGACAGTAAGGTGGGTTGAGAACTGGCTGACTGGCCGAGCTCAGAGGGTGGTGATCGGCAGTCTGGCTGGAGACCTGTGACTAGCGGTGTTCCCCAGGGGTCGGTGCTGGGCCCGGTCTTGTTCAACATCTTCATCGAGGACCTTGATGAGGGAATAGTGTCTGCCCTCAGCAAGTACGCTGACGACGCAAAGCTGGGAGGAGTGGCTGACAGGCCAGAAGGCTGTGCTGCCATTCAGCAAGACCTGGACCGGCTGGAGAGATGGGCAGGAAGAAACCAAATGAGGTTTAACAAGAGCAAGTGTAGAGTCCTGCACCTGGGAAGGAACAACCGCATGCATCTGTACAGGCTGGGGGACGACCTGCTGGAGAGGAGCTCTGAGGAGAAGGACCTGGGGGTCCTGGTGGACGACAGGTTGACCATGAGCCAGCAGTGTGAATTCCTTTGTGAATTCACAAAAGGGCAAGAAACGTCTCCTATTCAAGAGCCATCTGAAGTCCATGTCTTGCATCCCTTCAGGGAAATAGAGAGTAATTTCTTTCCTCTGCACTTCCACACAGCCTTTGCTTTTTTTTCTTTCCCTTTTCCCCTTTCTCTTTTTTCCCTTTAGTTAAATTATTTAATTAATAACATTTTTTCGTTAGTAAGTATTTAATCCTTTAATTAAGTTATCCTTATCTCAACCCATGAGTTGTTTCTTTCGTTTTCTTCTTCCCCTTCTCTTCTGAGCAGGTGGAGTGAGAGAGCGGTTGTGGTGTTCAGCTGCCTAGCAAGGTAAAACCACCACAAACCTTCCTAGATTGGTTCCCTGATGAAAAAGGGTAATAGAATCATAGAATATCCCGAGTTGGAAGGGACCCATAAGGATCATCAAGTCCAACTCCTGGCACTGCACAGGTCTACCCAAAAGTTTAGACCATGTGACTAAGTGCACAGTCCAAACGCTTCTTAAATTCCAACAGGCTTGGTGCGGTGACTACTTCCCTGGGGAGCCTGTTCCAGTACATGACCACCCTCTCAGTGAAGAACCTCCTGATGTCCAGACTAAACCTCCCCTGCCTCAGCTTGACTCCATTCCCACAGGTCCTATCACTGGTGATTAAGGAGAATAGATTGGCGCCTGCCTCTCCACTACCCCTCACGAGGAAGCTGTAGACTGTGATGAGGTCTCCCCTCAGCCTCCTCTTTTCCAGGCTGAACAGGCCAAGTGACCTCAGCCGCTCCTCATACGTCTTCCCCTCTAGGCCCTTCACCATCTTCATCGCCCTCCTCTGGACATTCTCCAATAGTTTCATGTCCTTTTTGCACTGTGGTGCCCAGAACTGCACACAGTACTCGAGGTGAGGCCGCACCAGCGCAGAGTAGAGTGGGACAATCACTTCCCTCGACCGACTGGCAATGCTGTGCTTGATGCACCCCAGGATACGGTTGGCCCTCCTGGCTGCCAGGGCACACTGCTGGCTCATATTCAACTTGCTGTCGACCACGACCCCAGATCCCTCTCTGCGGGGCTGCACTCCAGCGTCTCCTCGCCCAGTCTGTATGTACAGCCAGGTTTGCCCCGTCCCAGGTGCAGGACCCGGCACTTGCTCTTGTTAAACTTCATGCAGTTGGTGATTGCCCAGCTCTCCAATCTGTCCAGATCTCTCTGCAAGGCCTTTCCACCCTCAACAGAGTCCACAACTCCTCCAAGTTTGGTGTCATCTGCAAATTTGCTCAAAACACCTTCTAGTCCTACATCCAAATCATTTATAAAGACATTGAAGAGGACTGGCCCTAAGATAAAGCCTTGAGGGACCCCACTAGTGACCATCCGCCAGCCTGATGTGGCCCCATTTACCACAACCCTTTGAGCCCTGCCCATCAGCCAATTGCTCACCCATCATATGATGTTTTAGTTAAGCTGTATGCTGGACATTTTGTCCAGTAGGATAGGATCCTATGGGAAACTGTGTCAAAAGCTTTACTGAAATCCAAAAAGATCACATCAGCTGGCTTCCCTTGACTGACTAGATGCATTATCTTATCATAAAAAGAAATCAAAATTGTTGGGCAGGACCTACCCCTCGTGAACCCATGTTGACTAGGACCAATGACTGCAGGTCATTGTAACAGGGGTGTAATTGTCATGAGGGTAGGTGGGGCTGGGATAACAGTGCTTTTTGGGGGACACCAAGCTGAAACTAGGAATAGAATGATCACTGGGCAATACACCAAAAACGTGTAATCATTAGTTGTTTCTGAGGTAGGGTTCCCAAAGAATGGAGGTGATGGCAATGCTGAGTACAAATACCAGATTAGTCTCATGGCCAGCAATTTTATCATATCATAAGCCAGTGTTACACAGGACAGCAAAATAATAACCCTAAACTAGCCCCTGGTAAGGATAAGCAGCCCAAGAGGGAACACATACACTAAGTAATGTGCTATATAACTCAGTTTGGAAAACAGGCACAGCAGACCTGAGATCACAAAAATCAGCATTGTGATTAGCAACTATTAAACTGATGTAACACTTATAAAAATTTTGTTTTAACATGCTCTGGTCAGATCTTTTATCTCAACCTTTCGAGCCCCATGCTGGGTGCCAAAAGCACTGGTGTGGTTTAACCCAGCCGGCAGCTAAGCACCACACAGCCATTCGTTCCCCCTCCCCCCTGTCTGGGATGGGGGGAGAGAATCAGACAAAAAATGAAGCCTGTGGGTTGAGATAAAGACAGTTTATTAAGACAGGAAAGGAAAATAATAGTAATAATGATAATAGTACTACTAATAATAATGTGTATGAAACAAATGATGCACAATGCAATTGCTCACCACCTGCTGACCAATGCCCAGTCTATCCCTGAGCAGCCGCCCCCCCCCCCACCACACACACACCTTGGCCAGCCCCACATATTAATTCTTTACCAGGATGTCAGATGCTATGGAATACCCCTTTGGCCAGTTTGGGTCAGCTGTCCTGGGTCTGTTCCCTCCCAGCTCTTGCTGCACCTCTAGCCTGCCCGCAGGCAGGACAGAGGAAGGAGCTGAAAAGTCCTTGGCTTGGTGTAAGCACTGCAATTAAAACATGAGTGTGTTATCAACATTAGTCTCATCCTAAATCCAAAACATATCACCATATCAGCTACTAGGAGGAAAATTATCTCTATCCTACCTGGAAAATTATCTCTATCCTACCTGAAACCAGGATATTTTCTCTTTATCCTCCTGTTCCCATGATGGCCCTACTTTGGGATAGCCTGCCTTGTTGTCTTCCTCCTTCCTTGTTTGAGCAGGAGTTCCTTTCCTTTCTAAATGAGCTGACTTGCATCCATTGTTTTGCCTTGCATATAAGGGGCAACAAATACTGCCACAGGTTGGTTCAGTATGGGCCCCCCCATTTGGTTCAGCCATGGGGCCCATCACAGGGGTTTGGATGGCTGCAGGGCCCATCCCAGGGGTTCAGGTGGCCACAGGACCTGTTGCAAGGGTTGGGGTGGCTGCAGGGCCCTTCGCCAGGGTTGGAGTGCCATTGATTGCAGTTCAGTAGGTCTCTTATAACCTAGCTGATTCTGTGACTCAGTAGGCATAGGCCAAGCCCCAGCACATTGCAGTGATTTGTGTCTCTTTGGAATTGCCGGGGTGATGACACACCTTTTTCAAGCATACTGCCAGTTTTTTTTAGGATTCTGCACTTGTTCACGAGTGAAGTTCCAAAGCACTGGAGGTGTCCATTGCTCTAGATGCCTGCCCATCTCCTCCTACACTCCCTGCCACAGGACAGATCTCTGGATGGCATTCCTAAGTAGTTGTTTAACATTAAACAAAACCTGAAACTCATTCAAGAGACAAAACAATAAGAACATGCTGGTCTGAACATCCCAAGGACATTCAGTTTTGAAGATCTATCGTAACTAGCTTGGAGAAAAAGAGGGAGGTGAAGGAGAAAGGGAGAGTGACAAAGCAGAAAAAAGTGTCCCCCATTGTTCCCCCCATAGATTGGCTCCCAAGGAGAAAAGGCAAAGAGTGTAATTATTAATGGTTTATGAGAGATGGTTCCCAAAATACAGAGGTGATGGCAATATTGACTACAAATACCAGATTAGTCTCATGATCAGCAATTTTATCATATCATAAGCCAATGGTACACAATACATCAAAATAATAACCTTAAACCAGCCCCCAGAAATGATAAAAAGCATGACACGGAATACATACAGTAAATAATATGCTATACAAAACAATTTGGAAAACAGACAGCAGACCTGAGATTTTAAAAAATCAACATTGTGATTAGCAAATATTAATCTTGTCTAATGCTTATAACAATTTTGTTTTAACATGCTCAGGTTAGATCTGTTGTTATCTCAACCCTTTGTGCCCCATGTTGCGCACCAAAAGGACTGTTGTGGTTTACCCCAGTAAGCAGCAAAGTACCACAGCCATTTGCTCACATCCCCCTGCCAGTGGGATGGGGGAGATAATCTGGAGGAAAAAAAGTAAAAGCTCATGAGTTGAGATAAAGACAGTTTAATAGGACAGAAAATGAATGGAAATAATAATAATAATGATCATAATAATAAGATAATGTTCAAAGTATGTGATGCACAATGCAATTGCTTACCACCCACTGACCAATGCCCATCCCCTCCCTAAGCAGCAGTTCCCCTCCATTCTGGCCAGCCACCCCATATTAATTGCTCAGCATGACATCATATGGTATGGAATATCCATTTAGCCAGTTTGGGTCAGATGTCCTGGTTCTCTCCCCTCCCAGCTTCTTGTGCATTGGCAGAGCAGTATGAGAAAGTGAAAAGTCCTTGACTTAGTGTAAGCACTGCTCTGCAACGACTAAACCATCAGTGTAGTATCAACATTATTCTCATCCTAAATCCAAAACACAGCACCATAGCAGCTTCTATGAAGAAAATTAACTCTATGCCAGCTGAAACCAGGCCAGGCACGAAGGATTTGAGATGATGACACATTTGACTCGAGTGTGGGGTGTGCTAGACCAAATATAGCAGCTATGTGGTACTTAGCTGCCTACCAGGGTTAAACCACAATAGAGCTATTGATACAAAATACAGAAGGCCTCATAAATACCTCATAAACACAAAGTTACAGTGAAAATCTACTTATCGCATATCAAGAGCTGAATGCTTATAAAGCCATTTTTAAAATGACACAGTAAACTTAACACATCCTCCTGGTCAAAACTTCTGTAAGGAACAGTGCCCAGAAATTCTGGATGGAACAAGATGAGAACCTACACTGGATAAGTAAGTCTAAATGTTGGTCCCATTAGTTCTACCAAAAATAGCAAACTTGATGACTTGATGCTCTGTGTGTGATCTGGCCATTAGGGAAAGACAAAGACACACTGTACCAGTATGGCTTACATAGGGATTGGGTAATGAGGTCAAATGATTTAAATGTGGTAACAAAAAACAGGGAAGGAACAGATTTATGTCACCAAAGGAACAAATAAAAGCACATTACCATTTAAATATACCCTCAAGAGCCTGTAAAATAGGGTGACTACCCAATCCTGAACAGAATTTTTATAGTGTCATTATACCTTCTATCTTACTATAAAATCATTGTTGCTATTGGGAGCTGCACATAAATGTCAAGATCGTCATATGGGATTACCCAAAACACAGAGGACTGTATATACCTCTCAACATCAACAAACATCAATTTCACCGAAGTTGAGTTTTAAAGAAAAAAAAAAAAAAAAAAAAAACTCACAGCCCTTACTGTTACAAAAAAATTAGTCTCCTTTGTTTTTGAAGGTTAAAGAGTTATGATGTTTTGGCAAGCCTAAGGAGAGAGGAGCTGCCAGTAGTTTTTTGGACTAGATGGATGGTCTTTGACCATGACCAGTTCCAGCTGCTTCAGAGATAAGTGAAAAAAAATCCTAAGAAGCAATTACAAAATAACACAGCCACAGACAAGATTTCTTCCCATCTCCCATCAGTTGGAGGCTATTTAAACTACAAACTCAGGTAGAACAGAAACTACCTTTTATGATTGCCGGTGTAAATTTTTTAAGCTTTAAGTATAGAATTGGATATTCCTACCATCCATACAAACGTCCTCCTTAAAATTCTGCTAGGCTTCCAGCATCCATGTCCTCTGGTAAAGTTATTCCATGTGATAACTGTTCCTAGTTTATTCGCCTTTATAATTTTTAAGTTTTCTCTTTACAACACTGACAGTTGTCAAGTTCATTTCTTTCCCATAATACAAAAACACAAGCTCGTGATCTTTCTTTTTAACACCATTTGATGGTTAATCCCTAACAAAAATAAAAAATAAGTAACAAATCACCATTTTTCTTTTCCTGGAATTTCTATCACATCTTCAGTCGCTCTTCCCAATTACTGTAATGTCCCTTCTCATGCCTGTTACATTATTTTTAACATAGTGAGACCACCACTGTATTCCCCCCTCCCCTTTCCAAATGAGCAAATATATAATTAATTTCTCTGTTGTTCTAGGTAGCATTTCAGATTTGCAAAGACAGAGAGAATAGGATCATAGACTCATAGGAAGGTTTGGTTTGGAAGGGACCTTTAAGATCATTTAGTTCCAAACCCCAACCATGGGCAGGGACATCTCCCACTAGATCAGGTTGCCCAAAGCCCCATCCAACCTAGCCTTGAACATTTCCAGGGATGGGACATCCACAACTTCTCTGGGTAACCTGTTCCAGTGCTTCAGCCTGAGGAAAAAAAGGACAAGAACATGACTGGACTGGAAACGTAAAGGAAAAATACCAATCAGCCTACTAAAGACTGATTTATCCTATTTCAGCAAAAGACTGAACTAATGGAAAAAAAAAAAAAAAAAAGTGAGATATTATTTTTCCAAATGATTATGTAGGTCTTTGTCATCATTAATTGGATAATGCACAAGAAGTGGAGATATGGGTATAAGTTCACTTGCAAAGCAGTGGGCTATTATTATTTTAGTAAAGGGAATTTATCATAAGAAAAATGTCCATATTTAGACCTCAAAAAGGAACACCTGGACAGAATGAAACTCTTACAGCTGGTCTTGCAGCTATGTTCTGGCCTACTCTCTAGTGCTCTAGCTCGTCTGTGTGATAAGGCACATTTTTCAAGACTGGAAATGCAGTCCATTGTTAGCAATTCACAACCTAAAATGAATGAGTTCTTTCCTGTTTCCAAGACAGACTACCAAGGCATATTTCAAGCAACATACATAAATTATACTGAAATAAGTAGTAAATTTCAGTATTAGAAATTATTATAAAAAGCCAAACTAGCTGACCACCTAATATTCTTTTATAATACATGAATATAACGAGTTATCCCATGTAATTATAACTGGAAATATTATCTGTAACTCTAGACAACATTTATACCAATGTTTACCCACTGAGAAAAAACAGATACACAGCAAGCAGCTCTGCAGCGTCAGTCCTCAAAAATGTTGGTTTTTATCCAAACCCTAGTTTTCATGTGGTTTTGGTCATGAGTTCTAACAGTGGCTTTCACTTGTACAACTATTTTTTATTCAGTCCTATAAGAAATCTTTCATGAAACACTTAAACCTAATTAGAACTTGTCAAAATGACAGAATATGTAAGTCACTTTTATTTCCAGAATGTTCTGGTCTCATTCTCACATTTATTGTGTTTTACATCTCTTTGAAATTTTGTTGTAGTGAACAAGTACAAATTTTAAGAGTGATGTTTTACCAAAAATGTTATTCTCCTATTTCTTCTTTTTATTTAAAGAAAAATACTTATCTGGAATTAATAAAGCTCTGTATTCAGAAAAGCATTTAGCATACTTGTGGACAGATGGGAAAAAGTGCATACTTTTTCAAATGACCCCATTAACAAAGTAAACCTATTTTATTCAGTAAATAAACAAATAAGGAAAAATTAATGAACTATTATACTTACCTCTCAAAACAATATTTAGTTTAAAAAAGTGACTTCCTACAGACAAGACAATGTGAAAAAAAGCCCAGACTGACCAACAAACTGCTTTCTCAAGAAGATTCTTAAACAGCTTTAATTGTGCTTTCAACCTAGGGTAGCTGGTATGATACACAGCCCCGATTCTACCTGGGATACAGGTCTGAGTTCAGCAGATCCAAGTATCTCACTGTTGTTGAAGAAGATCAAACTTCACACTTCATCCCAGCCATGCGTTTCCTACACACTGATACTTTTGGGGTTACAGATGCTCTGAGAGTCATTTGAACTCACTAATGCTGAGGAAACCTATCACATCCACAAGTTTGCTAATTTAATGCAATTAATGCATTAAATAATCTGGAAAAAAAATAAAACATATTGACTACAATGGATGGGAGAGAAAGTTTGTAGGAACAAAGCAGCTGACAGAGGCACAGTCCACTTGTTAGAAACGGACAAATCAATCTTGATTGCCCATGCAACCACAGCCCAGGTTGGTAACCTACCTTCTGAAAGGCAAAGCAATCTAGGGTGTGCTGTACTTCGATATTTGTCTCAAAATGCTCCTTTCTGCATATCTAGGGATATCTCCTCCACCAGTCTCAATGGAAACCAGGCAAACATCACAATAGCCGCAAGCCACTAACCTTGGTACAACACTGTACTGTGGTTGCTCACACAAAGAGCAAGCTAACAAAAATGCTCAACAGTTTGCACAACTGTTGTGAAAACATCATCCTAGTATATTACTGATGTGCAATATATTTAATATGCTGCATCACATATGTGATACAGCAAAATATGTGAATCGTTAACAGTAATGAAAATAAGTATTATGTTCAAGTTACTGTTCTCACTTCTGATTGTGAGCAGAACCCTGCAACATGGAAAATGCAGCAAAGCATTCTTATCCCTTATTTTCCAAAAGATATATAAAACAGTCAGTAACATGTATTAGAAGTTGACACAGGCCTCAGAAAAACAGTTTTACAAGCTGCTACAGTGAGGTTTTCTGAAACCTCAAACAGAGATCTGCAGGAGTTATGCAAATAACTGCTAGACCTATCAGATTCTTCACATGACACACAAGCCATTAAGCACAAATTGAGGGGTTCGGTTTAATACAGCATCCAGCTAACGCTGAGCATTTGATTTTTATCGTAGGGTTGAACCGTACTATGGGACATAGCTGCATGAAGACTTGCTGCTCATTTCTTGCCTCATGACAAAACCATGCTAACTTCAGTGCTTTCAACCTCCGGGTCTTTCTTCCATTAAAATCATTTGATTATTCTTTAGCAAGCTCCTGAACACTGATGAAAATAAAAGACTTTCCAGAAAATATGAGCAGAACCCTACCCTGGTTTAGTAGGTTTCATAGATCTCACAGAGGCCAGGAACAGATGACATATTCCCACTCAAATTAAAGAGCTGAAGTCCCAAGTGATCTGCCTTTCAGTCAGTGAACTTCCCATTTCAGTTCTCCCCATCCAGACAAATACAGTTAGCACACTAAATGTGACACACACACATCCCTTATTCATGTGTATTCCTTGACAGCAACACACACACTCCTGCCAGGAGATGCTGGGCAAGATGACAAACACTGGATCCCCAACAGAGAAATAACAACTCAGGCATAAACAGCAAGCGCTCTTCTTATATTTTAATCATAAAGAACATTTGAAAAAATACCATCAAGCTTTCTGTCACGTAATGGAAGTGTTCAAAGGCATTTCTGTCAGTAGTTTAATTTTTTGAGAACACAGTTTGTACGCCAGAGAAAACAGTTATTTCTTTACATTAAAGCCCTTTCCTCCCTCCGTCATCTAATCCCCTCCCCTAAGGCCCTCCCACCTCCATGCCAAAGCTTCCCCAGGCTCTCCTCCCTCAACCACGCCCTTCTCCCCCCCCATCACCCCCATCCAGACCCACCCCACGCGTTTCGTTACCCACCTCAGACCTCTCCCCTCCCCCACCAGCCCAGCCCATCCACGCTTCTCTGACGCGTCCCCCTCTCGTGCACCTCACCTTTCTCCTCCCACATTTCAACCCTCTACCCCTGCCGCCGCCCCTCCCTGCCTCCTCCCATCTCTACCGCAGCTTCCCCGTCCCCAACGGTCGCCGCTCGCAACCGCCCTTCACCGCCGAGCACGAGCGTTCTCCTGACAACCGCAGCACGAGAAAAGCCCGGCCCCTCCCTGACCCCACGCACACAATGGGCTCCGCAAGCAGCCCCCTCCCCGATCCCCGCTGCGCACTGGGACGCCAGTGCCCAGCCATGGGTTGCGGCCGCTCCCACAGGCCCCTACCGCCGGCCAACCCCCACTGACCATCGCTGCGTTTGATCTCCACGTAGATTCCTATCTGGATCTTGCCGAAGTTGGCCGCTGCCATCGCTTCATGGGGCAGCCGGGGAGAGCGGAGGCGCTGCCGACCAGACACGCAGGAGGCGGAGCAGGCGCGCGCGCACAGCAGCGGCGGCGGCTCTGGGAAAGGTGGGCGGACGGGAGGGAGGAAGAGACGGGGAGAGGAAGGAGGGGGAAAGAGAGAAAAGGCACCAGTCGGATACAACAGGCGTCAGAAGCTGCTGCGCCTGCGAGCTTCGCCGTGGCGTCACGGCGGGACCGGCTTGGGGCGGGGGCAGAAGCGTCGTCGCTGCCTTCATCAGCCGTCTGCGATCTTCTCCTCCCCCTGCCTCGGAGGAAGGGGACGCTGGGCCCGCGCGGCTGGGACCCCCGCCGCGCACCCTGGCACTGGGGCACCCGAGGCGAGGCTGCTTGTCTGGCGGTTCCCAGTGTATCTCCCCCTCGGCCGTAGGGCCACACGTGGCGAGCTCCGCCTCTCCCGCGCCCTCCTTCCCACTCTCTGTGCCGCAGTGCTCCTTCGCAGCCGCCCTTCGCGGGTGGCACACGATGGGCGCTCCAGCTGCGTGGGGGGTTGACGCCCGGCGAGAGAGCCGTGCTCCGGGGCCGGACCGGGACGGGCTCATCGCGGCCGCAGGGCGGCTGTGCTAGCCTATACCTCTCGCACCTGTCCCTGGCTTGCAGACAGGCACCCGTGTGGCACCAGACGGTGGCTGAGCTGCTCTGAAGTTTTAGTGCAATAGCTTAACTTACCTCATGTCTGCTCGTAGAGGTCCCTTGTGCCAAGTGGAGCAGCTTAAAAGGATGCTTTGTACTTGCTCCCCAACCTGCTAGCAGCTTCAGTCCAAGTAAGGCTGATGCAGTGAAAACTCAATAACCAAAGTTATTAAGCAGGTATTCTTTGTTACGGCGCTGGGTGTGTGGGGGATAGTTCTTCCTAATACACACACACACTAAGGGTTACTGACAGTGTGCTTATATTGGTAGGAAAAATACATATTCATTTCCCATGATTCTCTTGCATATTCATCAGGTCTCCGAAGAATCATTAACATAGGTTTCTGCCCCTATTCGTATGCGTACTGGAGTCCTTGGGTGATCCTCCAGCGCACTCTGGTGGTCTTTTGATGAAGGCCAGAAGTCTTCCTCGCTGCTAAACTCCTGATTCTTCCTTTCTTTGACAGACTTCAGCTGTCAAGCCAGTTCTTGCTGGTTCCATTATCTACGCATACAGTCTTTTACTCCCTTATCTTTGGGGTCGTTAACATACAATTGTGCTAGCTAAGACCTACAGAATCAACATCCTTTATCTTGTTCCCTGTCTCAAGGCCATGGTGACAACAGCATCCATCTAGCCCCGCCTCATGACTGCCCCGTGCACTTGTACCACTTTAATAGGAACAAAACACACTTCGTGTTCCTCGCTTCCTTTCAGTGGCTCCTATACCTCAAGCAAGGCACTTCATTAGACGTTGTCCCTTGGGTTTCTCCTGCAAGGGTGGTTCCTAACCCGATGAAGCCACCACGGGTTTAAAATTGCCTTTCCTGCACAGCTTTCTAGTCACCTTGAGCAGCAGCACAATTAATACTCCTAAACACACATCTTTGCCCAGCAAAGCCAGTCTATTAAAACTAATTCCCCAATCCAAGCTCCAGCTGGTAATACATAATTAAAGCTGACACCTTGCCACCCTCCTTGAGAGCTGCAAGCTCCCCGCAGCCCATCACCCTCTTTCCCTCATGTCTTCTCCCTGCTTCTGCTTTCAGTATGCTGAAAGCAGAGCGAGTCAGTCAGGAATTTATGGCTCCCAGTTCCTGCAGGCTTTCAATATACTTTTATATAAATCTATACACAAGAGAGCCAGAAGTGGAACTGACAAAAAGTTAAACAGCAGCAACTGTCTGGCACAACAAAATTGTTATTTATATTGCCTCTGACTGGTGTAAACCACCCTTTTGATGAACTGCCAAGGAAAAATAAAAGATGAGTGAAAGTGTAACAATTTTACTTTTTAGGTTTAAAAACTGGGTCTTATTCTCTTATTCTTGCCCAGCTTCATTTTTTACATGAGAAATTTAGGTCTGAATCACTGTATTCATGGAAGGCATTCCTTACTACAGTTATGCTGGAATTATGATACTAAAAGCAGCAAGCAAAATCCAACAAAACTATTTTGGCTTTCTAGTTTGGTCACTATCCATTTAATTTACACTACTGACAAAGAAATACTACTTTGAAAAAGATCAGATGCCTTTAAGAAAGCCTCTTCTAAGTATAAAAGAGTTAAAGATACATATGTTCTTTTTAAAATGTAGCTGTTTTTTAATTAAAACCAAATGCAACAAATGGTTTAAACAAATATTAGACATATTAAAGCTGAATGAAAAAAAAAATCTTCTACTCACTATAATTCCATGGCACTTCAGTTATGTGGACTGAACAATGTTCTTCCTGCACAATTTCTACTACATAGACTTATGTAGTATGTCTTGGAGAAGTACCCACATTAGACTTGTATAGCCACTCTTTTGTCTTTGTGTAACAGTTAAATTTATCATAGAATATCCTGTGTATCCTGGACCCTTCCTTTGAACATCCAGCCCAGTACAGACAGTCGGGGTGCCAGGAGGAGCTGTGCTTCAGTACCGACCACTTCTGAAGCAGATCGAACTCCTTCATATGCTGCCAATATCTCCTTTTCGGATGGAGTGTAGCAGGCCTCAGATCCTCTGTATCCCCGACTCCAGAACCCTAGGGGTCGACCTCAAGTTTCCCCAGGCTCTTTCTGCCAGAGGCTCCAGGTGGGGCCATTCTCCCCGGCTGCGGTGTAGAGCACATTCATTACATCTGGTCCTGTTCGGACTGGCCCAAGGGCTACTGCATGAACTATTTCCTGCTTAATTTGTTTAAAGGCTTGTCGTTGCTCAGGGCCCCATTCAAAATCGTTCTTCTTACGGGTTACTTGGTAGAGTAACTAGACTGTAATTTGGAATGTGCATTCTCCAAAACCCCACGACACCTAGGAAAGTTTGTGTTTCCTTTTTGCTAGTTGGTGGAGACATAGCTGTTATTTTCTTGATCACATCCATTGGGATTTGCTGACATCCATCTTGCCATTTTATTCCTAAAAACTGGATCTCTTGTGCAAGTCCTTTGACTTTATTTTGTTTTATGGCAAAACCAGCCTTCAGAAGGATTTTGGAGTATTTTCTTCCCTTTCTCACTTGCTCTGCTGTGTCACCCCACACAATGATGTCATCGATGTACTGCAGGTGTTCAGGAGCTTCCCCCTGCTCCAGTGCAGACTGGATCAGTCCATGGCAAATGGTAGGGCTGTTTCCACCCCTGGGGCAGCCGATTCCAAGTGTATTGGACTCCCCTCCAAGTGAAAGCAAACTGTGGCCTGCACTCTGCTGCTAGAGGGATGGAGAAAAATGCATTAGCGATATCAGATGTGGTGTACCACTTGGCTGCCTTTGATTCCAGTTCATATTGGAGTTCTAGCATGTCCGGCACTGAATCACTCAGTAGTGGTGTGACTTCATTCAGGCCTCAACAGTCCACTGTTAGTCTCCGCTCACCATTAGACTTTCGCACTGGCCATATGGGACTATTAAAAGGTGAATGAGTCTTGCTGATCACTCCTTGGCTCTCCAGTTGACAAAATAGCTTATGAATGGTAATGAGGGCATCTTGGTTGGTGCGATATTGCCGCCGGTGCACAGTTGTGATAGCGATTGGCACTTGCTGTTCTTTGACCCTCAGCAGCCCCACAACAGAAGGGTCTATGTCAAGGATGCACGGAGTATCTGGGCCAGTCACAGTACGGTGCTTTTTCCACTCATTCCCAGTTCGACTCACTTCAGCCTCCAATACAGTTAACTGCTGGGATCCCCCCGTCACTCCATACATACTAATGGGTTCTGTCCCTTTATAGCTTGATGGCGTTACAGTACATTGTGCACCGGTGTCTACTAAAGCTTTATACTTCTGTGCATGTGACGTGCCAGGCCATTGAATCCACACAGTCCAATAAACTCGATTAACCCTTTCCTCCCCCTGGCTGGAGGCAGGGCCCCGCTAATCCTGGTCAGAATCTTCATTTCTGTGTCTGGAGGACTGCCCGCTCAAAGGTGTAGCAGCAAGTTTCTCAGAGAACCCCCTTTTTTTTTTTTCTGATTGTTTTTCCTTGCAACTCATGTACCTAGTACCATGCCTCTAGTGTTGAGGTAAGTTTTCCATCCCATTTCCTCATGTCCTCTCCATGGTCATGAAGTAAAACCACAGGGTGGCACAGGGTGTGTACCCACCATATCGTCTTCCTTGCACGGATGAACGCTTACCCCTAATAGCTGAGACACTGGTTTGTACAGGCGGGGAGGAAGATAAATTCTCTAAAAGTTGGCGGAACTCTTCAGAAAGTTTCTCCACAGCCAAGACGCAGGCCTGTAGGGAAGAGGAGAGACTTTCTTCGTACCGCCGGAGTTGTTTGGCCACTTCATCCACTGTGGGTTCCTCATCCTTTTTCCAGGCCATTATTGTCAATGAGCTGGCACATGATGATGGTGCACTCCGTACAAACTTCCTCCACATGGGTCGTGTACACTTGACGTCATCTGGATCTGTGGATCTTTGTTTGTTGTCTAGGTCCTCATAAATCACCTCCCGTACTGCTAATTCCCTCAGGTACTGGATTCCCTTCTCCATAGTGGTCCACTTGCCTGGAAGACATACAAGTTCTTCCTTGTAGGGATACCTTTCCCTCACAGCTGACAGGAGACGCCTCCAGAGGCTGTACGATGGTGCTCCATCTCCAATTGCTTTGTCAGTGCCTGAATCTGTAGCAAGGGATCCCAGCTGCTTGGCTTCACTGCCCTCTAATTCCACACTCTCGGCTCCAGGTCCCAGCACCGGAGCAGCCAGGTGACAAGCTCCTCACCTATACAGCGACTGAAATCTTTTTGCACATCTCTTAGCTCACGCTCGTATAGGTTTCGGCTAGATACTGCTGTTTTTGATACATCTTCATCTTCATCCTCCCGCTCCTCTTATGGCCCGGCCTTGTCTTCTCTACACCTAGACCCAGCAGAAGACTCTCTGCGTTCTAAGCGACCCGACTCTCTGTACCATTTTTTCACCTTAGTTACAGGTGCAACAGACACTGGTACAGTTTGTTTCCCTGTCTCAGCCATAGGGCCCATTTTAGGGCTTGGAGTGGCCGCTGGGTCTGTCTCAGAGGTTGAAGTGCCCGCTGGGTCTGTCACTGGGGTTATACTGGCATTGAGTGCAGCTCGGTAAGCATAGGCCAAGCTCCAGCACGTAGCAGTGATTTCTCTATGTCTGGTACTGCCAGGGTGATGACACACCTTTTTCAAGCACTCCACCAGTTTTTTAGGATTTTTCAGTCATTCAGGGGTAAATTTCCAAAGCACTGGAGGTGCCCACTGCTCTAGATGCTTGCCCATATCCTCCCACTCTCCCTGCCACTCATAACTATCCTACCTCAGGACAGATCTCTGGATTACACTCTTAAGTATTTGTTTAACCTTAGACAAAACCTGAAGTGCATTCAGGAGACATAACAATGAGAACATGCTGGTCTGAACATCCCAAGGATATTCAAAGTTTTGGAAAGCTACCATAACTCGCCTGGAGGAGAAGTAAGGGAGAGTGAACAAATGGGAAAAAACATCTTCCCCTGACCCCTCCATAGACTGGCTCCCTGAAGAAAAAGCATGAAAAGTGTAATTATTAATAGTTTCTGAGGTAGGGTTCCCAAAGTATGGGGTTGGTGACAATGCTGAGTACAAATACCAGATTAGTCTCATGGCTGGTAATTTTGTCATATCATAAGCCAGTGTTACACAGTACAGCAAAATAATAACCTTGTACCAACCCCAGCAGTGATAAGCAACACGACAGGGAACACATACAGTAAGTAATGTGCTATATAACTCAATTTGGAAAACAGGCACAGCAGATTTGAGATCACAAAAATCGGCATTGTGATTAGTAAATATTAAACTGATGTAATGCTTATCAGAATCTTGTTTTAATACACTCTAGTCAGATCTGTCATTATCTCAACCCTTCGAGCCCCACATTGGGCACGAAAAGGGCTGTTGTGGTTTAACCCAGCCGGCATGTAAACACCACACAGCCATTCGCTCACCCTCCCCCCTCCCTCTCTGGGATGGGGGAGAGAAACGGGAAAAACTGAAGCCTATGGGTTGAGATAGACAGTTTATTAGGACAGAAAATAAAATAAATAATAATAATATGTACAGAACAACTGATGCACAATGCAATTGCTCACCACCCGCTGACCGATGCCCAGTCTATCCCTGAGCAGCCGGCTCCCCATCCCGGCTAGCCACCCCTATATATTGTTTAGCATGACGTCAGATGGTATGGAATACCCCTCTGGCCAGTTTGGGTCAGCTGTCCTGGGTCTGTCCCCTCCCAGCTCTTGCTGCACCCCCAGCCTGCTCACTGGCAGGACAGAGCGAGAAGCCGAAAAGTCCTTGGCTTAGTGTAAGCATTGCTCTGCAACAATTAAAACATGAGTGTGTTATCAACATTAGTCTCATCCTAAATCCAAAGAAAAAAAAAAAAAAAAAAAAAAAAAGAAAAGGCCGTGCTGAAGCACAGAGGAAAAGGGGAAAAACAAAGTTATTATCTACTCCCCATCACCGAGCGATGTTTGGCCGTGTCCTGGGAAGCAGGGCCTCCAAACACGTAACGGTTGTTCAGGAGGACAGGCCCCTCCCCCACAGGAGCCCCCCTTTTATTGCTGAGCGTGACATCATGTGTTATGGAATATCCCTTTGGTTGGTTTAGGTCAGCTGCCCTGGCGATGTCCCCTCCCCATCACTTGCCCACCCCCAGCCTGCTGGCTCTTGGGGGCTTGGAGGGAGTCCTGATGCTGTGCCAGTACTATGCAGCAATAGACACAACACTGGAGTGATACCAGTGCTGTTCCAGCTACAGATCACAGCACTGTGTGGGCTGCTGCAGGGAAAGGTGACTCCATCCCAGACAGACCCAACACACTCAACCTGACTGTCCCCCCTTCTCCCAGTGTTAGACCTGGCATGACATACTCTGGATAGTGCCTTCAGCAGGAGTAGGACCTGGAGCAGCATTGGCTGCTGCTCCCTCCTCCCTTGTTTGTGCACCTCCAAAGTCCTGGTCCCAGATGCTGGTGACTCCCAGTACTCTCTGCTGTGTACAGTCAGCTTCTCAGTAAACTCTCATGTTTGGCTACGTCTCTAAATGAAGGAGGAAAATAAAATAAGTAAGGTAGCATTCCTGTGGAAACTTCTGAATTTCCACTTTCACGTGTCATCATCAGAGTGAAGAAAAAAGAGCTTAGGCTGACTGTCAAACTTATTTAGATTTTTAAGTCTGGGACTGAGGGAAGACATGGTTTTGTTGTAAACCAAGCAATTTGTAGTGGGTTTACGTGGCAAGGTTTTGGTAGCAGGGGGGCCATAGGGGTGGCTTCTGTGAGAAGGATCTAGAAGCTGCCCCAGGTTTGGTAAGGGCCCCACTGCTGACCAGAGCTGAGCCAATAAGTGATGTTGTTTTGCGCCTCTGTGAGTGCATATTTAAGACAGAGAAAAAAAACTCTGCGCCACTCAGCAGCTGGGAGGGTGAGAGGAGTGAGAAACAGCCTTGCAGGTGCCAAGGTCAGTGAAGAAGGAGGGGGAGAGGTACTCCAGATGCCAGAGCAGAAGTCCCCTGCGGCCTGTGGTGAGGACCATGGTGAAGCAGGCTGTCCCCCTGCAGCCCATGGAGTACCACGGTGGAGCAGGGTTCCACGCTGCAGCCCGTGGAGGAGACCACGGTGGAGCCTGTGCCCCGAAGGAGACTGCGGCCTGTGGAAGACCCCTGCCGGAGCAGATTCCGGGCCGGACCTGTAGGCCATGGAGAGGAGACCATGCAGGAGCAGGTGACCCGGCAGGAGCTGCTGCCCGTGGGGGACCCAGGTTGGAGCAGTTTGCTCCCGAGGGATGGACCCTGTGGTACGGACCCATATATGGAGCAGTTCTTGAAGAGCTGCTGCCTGTGGACAGCCCACGCTGGATCAGTTCGGCAAGGACGGCATCCCATGGGTGGGACCCCACAGCACAGGGGACAAGAGTGACCGAGAAGGAGCGGCAGAGAAGAAGTGCTGTAGACTGACCATAACCCCCATTCCCCCATTCCCCTGCGCCGCTCGGGGGGAAGAGGTGGAAGAGGGTGGATGGGGGGGGAAGGTGCTTTTGGTTTCTTTCCTTTGTTTCTCACTTCTCTAGCTTGTTAGTAATAAGCAATAAA